>JAQFVV010001232.1:0-91457 GCA_028023455.1 Epiperipatus broadwayi
CAAACCCTATATTACCTAATATAGCTCGACATTTGGTTAGTTATAATAATTCAGCTACAGCCGATATGCAGTTCAGACAGAGATAGACTTAAAAAAAATTATCATTAATGAAATAAATTTAAAGAAAATTTAAAATAAACTAACATTCTTTCTCTATCCAAAACACATTCTCTGAGCTGCAAGTACTTGCACTGTTCGACAATGATGATGATGATTTCATGTCATTGTTAATATTACTGACTAAAACAAAACATTCATTAATTTGCCAATATGATCTCAATATTTTATTATTATACAATCAGAAGTTTCAATCTCTTAAGCCATGCCATACTTGTAATATTGATCATAATTAATCAATTCTTAATTTAAGAGCACTTATAATAATGACACTAATCTCAGGGTTCTCTGTTATTTTTAAATAAAAATGCTCGGCAATATTGTGTTGTCGCATATGACTGACATTCTGGTCGGCTATAGGAAACATTTACATTATTAAATTCCAGGTGTCTTCATCGACACATCAACTATTATAATATTTAACGAGATGATAACCATATTCAATAACAACGCATAATTTTGAATAATACAGCCCTTTTTCCAGAATCTCAGTCGGAATGATGAAAAGACAAGGGTGCTTTTGTGTCCTTCCATTATCCATGACAACACAATAATTTAACTAAGATTTATTACTCAGACACTTCACTTAAAGGTGTACGAAACAATGTGCAACCAAAACCTACTAGTTTGGGAATAAAGTGATTTTACACACATATAAATTAAAAATGTCTTGGTCTGAAGTTTTCAATTCCATAAATAATTCTTATTAAATTAAAATATAATGAAATATTCTGATCTGCTTACAATTGTCTATCTGATGTGTTGAATTTTAAGAGTTCACAAATGATTTCGGACTCAAGAAAAGTATTGCAAATATTATGCAAAAACACTTTTATTTAGCACACAAGAAAAAATGACTCAAAACAACTTGTAACAAGACTATAATTTATTATTAAATTTTAACAAGATTATAATTTATTATTACAGTTTAACAAAACTATCCTTTATGATTAACATAATAAACAAACATGTACAATTTATTCGATCCCATATGATAAAACAAAATATAACTAACATTAATTCGTCTATACTTTTAGACCTGGATTCGAACTACGTCTTCATCTTCTTTTTACATTTATGCAAATTGAATAGAAAAAAAATAAATATTATTATCGATACATCGACTCATCCATTTAGTGTATCTTATATGAACGGCTGCTTAACTTTATTAACTAACTATTTGTTTTAAAATAAAAACAATCTGATTCTAGGCAATATGTAAAAAAAAAAAAAAAAAAAAAAAAAAAAACTATTTTTATTATCATATCTTTAATTAAATGATAGTTTTTATTTAGATAACTTATTATAATTTATGGGTTATTTATCAGAAGTTACACTTATTATTTTAATGTTTACCTTAATAACAACTGACATTGTTATACACACTGTTTTTCTCAGTATAAGTTATATTGTGAGTGCTACTTAATCATTAACCCGAATTAAACCAAGTATTTGAACCCTCCATTGGCAAATAAAAATTTTTAAATCACGCAATTTTAAACTTACTCTCTCCATTGACTTATGTGTGGATTACCAGCACTATTCCACCACACAATCCAGACATTGATCATATATACTAGCATGCTATTTATACTAAATGGATCATGAGGAATTAACCTCCAATATACCCGTTATCTTGCCATAACTTTCTAAACAAAACACAATAATCAACACCTTCCGTGGTGGAATTATCTCTATTTTCTCATGAGGAATATGGAATAACACTGAAGGTCTGTAGAGTTAACTACTACATTAAAATAGTTTGGTGGGTCCTTGCCTCTTACTTTGGCATAATAGGAACACACACCCAATTATAATCCTCTCCTGGGATTTTAACGAATGAAATACACTAAATACGATATAAATTACTGATCGTCCTAACTCTGAGAAGCGATCACTTGGGTTATAAACATACCCGAATACTAGTTTTATCTATTCCCCTCATGGAAAATAAAGCTTTTGGGGAGATCATTTTCCATCCCACAAAATAGATACATTACAATTAATACTTATGCGAATATTAAGCATATACCAATGCTATATCGGGGCAAGACAAGCAAATACACTAATTACACTAACTTTATGTTCCGGGGTATACTTAGATCAACGTCTGAATTCAATGGATAACACAGAATAAACCATAATAATTGTCACCTTTGCCAAAGAATCATTCAACAAGTAATTGGTAGTCTTGTATCTTGAACTAAATTAAGTGAATGCGTTAATAAAGAATAATTGGGAATAAGTTCCTCAATTAACATAGTATAAATTTGTTTCAAACTTTAAATAAGTAATATCCTGTATAGCACTTCTCTTTAATTACTTCTGATAATTTTAACTAGATATTTTACCTATTAAGTATCTGAATTTTTCTTCTTTTACGCATCTAACATATAAATTTATACCCATAATGCATATCATAAGTAAACACATTTTATATAAAAAAAATTTTTTTTCTTTTTTTTTCATGTCGAATATAAATTTAACCTAGAATAATTATACGAAAACATACCTTTATGATTACAAGGTCATTTAAATATTACTTGACTATACAGCCTTTAACCTGTTGATATAAAAAAAATACACATAATTTTACAAATTAGTAAAAACAATCACTACTTAACAAGTGCTTATTATCTCACTAGAAAAATGTTTTTCCGTTGGGCAATTTATCTAGATGAAGAACTTGATCCATTCATAGTTCACAAAGCAAATTTAAAATAAGAAACACATTTTATTATTTCATTTATATAAAAGTTGCCTCCATTCTGGTGCAATTAATAAATTAGGCAAAGAAAACATAGCAGTGTTGGATGTTAATTCTTCTTTGAATTAACTGCTATAATTTTGGGATACAAGAAAACAATATATATTTTAACATGACGAATATTTGACGATAGACGATCACATATACAATTCTTTTCTTTTTACTATTGGCGATATGTATCATTTTTAGCTAGCTGGGTAGGAATAAAACTAATGCATGAATTTTCCAAAATACTATTATTATAACGACTGCAGCTGACTTACGTGGATATAAAGTTTTAACTACTCCAGTTGATGTATAATATAACATATTATATTATGGTTATAATTAAGTCACTAATGTTTGTAGTTTTTATTCCTACTCTAGGAATTGTAATTTGTCTTTAATAAGGAATTCTCCGTAAAATGAACACATACAAATTTTCCGATATTTGCCTTGAGAAAATTTATATATTTTTTTAAAAAAATATACAGGTGCATAAATAAATATCATTGATCATTAATATTATTTTTAGATAATTTTCAGTGAATAAAACATATTTTAATGTGGGGAACTTACATTATTTTCAAAGCAGACAATTTCTTTTAGAAAGAGCGCAAAATTTTCTAGTTAACTTTCCTTGGCTTTTATAATATGTCTTTTTAATTATAATTTTTCTTTTATACCACAAAAAGATTATTAAATAAGGTAAAGTTAACCAATAATTGATTATTTCCTGGAAATTACTTATATTACTTATTTTAAACATAATGACACTTTCCGTGAATGCTGTAGTCAATACGGTCATTTTGAACTTTAGCATAAGATAGTACATTTTTGCGTATAAAAAGCTTTAAATAGGTAGATGGCAACAGAAAACAGAATATCTTATCAAAAAGGATTAGCCACGCATGATATTATTAAAAATTTACTGGACTTATATTTATTTCTGCAATAAAAAATAATAAAAAATTTGTTACCGAATTTCAATAATGCTTCTTCCTTGTAAAACTAGAGTCAGACTAAACTTTCTTCAAAATTTGGCGGTCTTCTTTTAGCGACCTCTTACAGAAAAATAATCATTTAATTATAACATAAACAAAAGAAAGGAAAAAAAAAAACTTATTACAGTCATATAGTTTTCTGTATGATTTAAATGGATTACAAAGTAATTTAACAAATAATGAAAAATAATAAATATATTTAATTAACAATGCTTATTAGTGATGTATAATTCTGTATACATTATTATCTAAAATAATTTAAAAATTACCAGAAGTTATTGTGCTTTATGATAAGATACTCATCTACTCGCCCCCTCCAAAATCAATTACTGTTTATAATATGTGCTTTTATACTATATTAAATTGCTCTTATTGTTAATATTTTAATTATATTATTCATGCTCTTCTTCAAAATGACATCAAATTACTAAATTTATTAGTTATTTGCTTAAAACATGTTAAAGTGAGTAAATAGCATATTTTATTAATCACTTAATATTATTATTATTTTATCTTTTTATTTTCTAAAAAAAAAAATTACATTGATTTCCTGTGGAAATAATGCCAACTTGGGTATTATTCCTGCAACCTAGGAAAGATAGGACGACTTTTTATACACGCGATATTGTTGCGAACATTAAATAAACCCATCGCATCCTAAAACAAAATAATCAAATCTCTACTACAAGATTAGGAATAACTAATCACAAGCTGATTACCCTATTCAAGTATTGGGCTCTAGAACCAAAATACTTAGATTACTTACTTAAAATTAATCTGGATGCCATGCCGGTCAACTGGTTCCTCAGATATAAAAGATCTATCACCAAAGTCCAATCAATTTGCCACAGCTGTGGCAGGGATGAGGAAACATTTGACCACATAATTAAAACATGCATGGGTCTAGGTAATATTAAAACAATAATATTTAACAATTCAAAGATAGACTACTACAAAATACTTAATATAAAAGAATGTATTCGTGGAAAAGATATTCCTACAATCAGGCTGTCAATTTTCATCACCTATACCATTTGGATTATAAGGTGCAAGGCACAATACCAACATCCCAAGCCAGATGAAAACTCATTATTTATTCAAAGCATAGAGAAAATTAAACAAAGAGACAAAACTCTTGCCACAACATTCATTTTTCAAGAGACATGGAAGCTATATCAGACTCTCTAATAAAGTTAACAAAGAACTTAAACACTAAATACCTAACCCTGTTTAACTCAATAATGTTAGTTCCATAACTCATCTCCATATTTGTAATATATCATCCATATTAATTAGTTTAATAAATGTTTTGAGAAAAAAAAAAAAAAAACGTGTTTTTGAACGGGCACAAAACGTGCTTTGAAACGTGTCAACCGAAACTATTATATAGGTGCTTTTTTGGACATTTTGGTATTTTTTTTCCGATTCAAAAGTTTGTTGTTTGTACATTTTAAACTTACCATTTGTTATTATTGTGAATTTGGTTTAACGTTTTAAATTTCAAATGCATTATTTACTTCTGTGTTTTTTTTTCCAATTTCAACTTGGTTATTGTCTGACTTCTGCGTTTTAGAATCTTTGAATTAAAAGTTTATTATTTAATTGTAATTGAATGAAGACGTTGACTTTGTTATTCGTTTATTCCAAAAATTAGATTGCCTGGCAGAATTCCATTTAGAGCAAATACTGGGCAATCACTTGTTCCACAAATCTTTCGGAGAAATAGGAAAGACGGTGGGAGGGGGGGGTATTACTGACAATCGCCATTTTGTATGTAAAAATCGTCTGCATAAATGTATATTTCATAGAATATTTTTTCTTTTTTACTTTTAGAAAAATATATTTATGTTGGCTTTTTTTTTTACGGACCACGTATTTTTTTTTTTAAAAATTGATCGAATTAAGTAAATATCAAAAGTTAGTTTGTATCCGTGCACAATTTGTAAAAGTACGCGTATATCTCTCATAATATTTTTTTGTTTTTATAAAACTGTATTGAATATTATTTCTGCAACCAAGAAAAGATAGAAGGACTTATTTGTTTATTCGAAAAATTAAATTGCCTGGCAGTATTTCATTTAGAGCATGTACTGGTCAATCACTTGTTCGACAACTTTTTCGGAGGAGGAAGGCCGTTGGGGGGGGGGGGTGCTACTGACCATCACCATTTTGTGTGCAAGAATAGTCTGCGTAAGTATATATTTCATAGAATATATTTACTTTTATAAAAATAAATATTTATGTTGGCTTTTTTTTCTTCTGCAACACGGACCACATATTTTTTTTGTTGAAATTGATCAAATTAAGTAAGTGTCAAACGTTAACTTGCGCCCGTGTAGAATTCATAAATACGTGTTTATCTCGTAATATTTTTTAGTTTTTTTTTTGTCTTTGTAAAACTGTATTGAGTATTATTTCTGCAACCAAGGAAAAATAGGACGACTTTTCACATTCGTATCAAAGCATTGCTAACTTTCTAATGTTTTTATAATGCTTGATGTTAATAACATTAAAAAATTAGCAGTGTATTGATACGAATGTGAAAAGTCCTCCTATCTTTCCTTGGTTGCAGGAAAAATACCCAAGTACCCAAAATCTATATAACTAAGGAATGAGCTACCGTCTTGTTTGAGATTCATTTCAGACTGCATCGGAATAGCATTCATATTTTGAACTGCTTCTGCATATGATCTTTGGAAACTGGATGAGTTTTGGTTTCTATTCTTATCTTTAGTTAAATTATGATGTGTAAAGTGTGTTTTGAAATTACTTTCTGTATCATCAGTACAACGTTCGTTACAATCAAACCGCTTTTTAACAGTGAAATTAACTGTTTGATTTTCAGATATTTCGATTTCGTTTCTACTGTTGCTGCGTATATTTTGATTTGTACTTTTATATTTTGTTATATTATGATTTGTTTGATGTAAATCAGTTATTTCAATTTGGTTAGAACATTTATTTTCTTTAGTAGAAGCCCCGTTGTAAATATCTTTATAATTTACGTTATTTTTTGGTTTTGCGCCCTCTTGCGTTTTTTATAACTTTTATCCCCAACATTTAAAGTTTTAATCTCCTTACTTCCTGACACTTCTAAAAGTTGTGTTTTACCCAGATGATTATGATTTTTTTGTTCTGAATCTAATACTGTTGTTTGAATTGCTCTAGGATTTGAAATAAGTTTATTATGGTTAAAAGAGTCTTCATGTAAAAAGCTTTTATCAGCCTCTTGCGGATTTTTAAGAAATTCTCCAGTATTTACGGTAGTTTCAATGTAAGTATTGGCTTTTTTAAATCAGATTTCTCTGTAGCTTTATGTAGATTGTTACTAGGGTTGTAATTACATGTTTTAGTAGGTTTTTGATTGACTATTAGTGTTATGTTCTTGGCTGTAATATTTAACTAAATAATTACACACAGTTAACATAACTAACAAATTTTATTAACGACTCGCGTTCTCTAACATCAGAGCGATGTCGCGCGCTCGCTAATCTCAGTTGTCACCGCTAGGCATCAATCCGTAATTATAGAACTAGCCATAACATGACAACTCTCTTTTTTTTTTTAATTTACAAACATAGTCTTTTAAATATACTGGAGGTCTTCTTCGGTTTGATTTTTCTCTCATCTCGGAACGTTCAACTGATATTCTCCTTATTGCTGTGCGATTATCACTTGATGTTAATGGTGGTGATTTCTCTCTCTCTCAGGTATGGGAAACTGTGTCTCCTCATCTGATTCTTGTGTCTGTGGAGTTGTCATTAGCGTTTGATAACGATTTGGAAATTACATCAGAATGATTGTTTTCACCGCTATCGGTCGATATAGGACTAATAGCAGTTTCGGATATTAGCTTGCCAATGGCAGATTTAGGTTTTTTATACCCATTCATGCTTAGAAATTAATTTTAAAAGCACTTACCAACTGTTTCGTGTTGGATTCTTCACTCCAACTCCTCTTAAACTTGTAATTTCTTGCATTTTTGTAACTCTTGATGCACTGAGATGCTGAACACTTATCGCCATCTAATTTTTTTTCATTTAAAATCTCTTTTTTCCAGAATTTTGAATGAGGAAGTGAGACATGCAATTAAATTTATGAAGAAAGGGAATTATAATTGATATATTAAAAGAAGCAGGTTATGAAATAGAATTTTTTTTAGCAAAGTTATATTCCAAATGTCTAAATGATAAAGATGTACCAGATGATTGGAAGAATGCAGTATTAATATTTAAAAAAGGTGATAAAGAAGATATTAGAAATTACAGACCAATCAGTCTTTTATCAGTTTTATACAAAATTTTTACTAAGATAATTACAACTCATCTACAGAGAACACTGGACTTCCACCAACCAAGAGAAGTGGTTTTATTACAGTAGATCATATCCAGGTATTGAGAGAAATTATAGAAAGGACAAATGAATATGAGTTGCCATAATGCTTAGGATTTGTAGATTATGAAAAGGCATTTGATTCTATAAACATTTCTTAAGTGATTAAAGCATTGGATCATCAAGGTATAGATCCAGGATATTGTCATATTTTAAAGAATATTTATAAAAATTCAACAGCAACAATTAGATTACATAATGATAGTAGGACAGTCAACATTGAGAAGAGTGTAAGACAGGGTGACTCCATATCTCCAAAACTTTTTACAGTAGTGCTGCAAGAAGTATTTTGTGAATTAAAATGGGAAGCTAAAGGAGTGAAAGTAAATGGAGATTATTTAAGTCATTTAGATTTTGCAGATGATGTAGTTGTTTTTGCAAATAATGCTTTAGAGTTACAGGAAATGTTACAGGACTTATTAGAGGAAAGTAGGACTAAAGATAAATGTTAAAAAGACTAAAGTAATGTTTAATAGATTTTCTCAAAATATGAAAATAAAGATTGATTATGATGAATTAGAAGAAGTTAACAGTTACAAATACCTTGGTCAGATTATTAATACAGATGGAAACATAATGGATGAAATTAATCATAGAATTAAACTTGATTGGAGTGCATTTGGTAGAAATAACTTGATACTAAAATGAAAGATGCCTATGTGTTTGAAAAGGAAGATTTTTAATAAATGTGTTTTGCCAATTCTTACTTATGGATCTGAGATTTGGACACTTAATAGAAGAGCAATATAGAGACTTCAAACCACTCAAGGAAGTATGGAGAGATGCATGTTGGGAGTAACAAGAAGAGATCGAAAACGCAATGTATGGGTAAGAGAACAAACAGGTGTTACTGATCTCCTTGAAAAAATTAAAAGACTGAAGTGGAGTTGGGCAGGACATATTGCTAGAAGATATGATAATAGATGGACAATTGAAATTTTAAACTGGATTCCAAGGGATTGTAAAAGACCCAAAAGAGACTACATGTGAGATGGATGGATGAAATAAGAAAGTGTGCAGGGGTGATGTGGAGAAGATAAGCTAAAGATCAGGAAAAATGGATTAAACTTGGAGAGACCTTCATCCTGCAGTGGATTGATAATGGTTGGTGATGATGATATTCTCAGGAAAAAAATACGTTTTAAAATGACTTAGAATTTTTGCTCATTAACCACTACCTACAAGTGATAAATTAAATATGTGATACCTTTCTAAAGAATATTAAAATGTAAACTATTCAAATCATTATTGTCTTTTAAAAAAAATAAAAAGCATTATTTAAATACTATTCTAAAACAATCTGCATTCAAATAAACAATTTAACACCATATAAATATGTAATCTACTAACACATTTACTTATATAGTATCAAAAATGGAACAAACAAGAAAAAACAATCTTACACATTATTCATCGAGGGGATGAGAGATGCAATTAGTGGAATTACACAAAGTAGTTTAATTTAATTTATAGAGGAATAAATCAGTTTAAAAAACAAAGGTTGATTTTAATGAATTTATAAATCATTAAAGATAGAAATAAGAATTTATTAGTAGTGGTAAGATAGTAAAGTTATATAAGTAACATATAATACAAAAGTAATGAATTTGGAAAAGAAATAATTTTGTAGATACACGTGAAATAGATTGGGCAATATTGATGAAAGAAGTTATAAAAACTTAATTGAGATGAATCCTAGCTAAAGCACAGATATTTGATAGAATTGATTTTATATTGTAATATAATGCAGTTTAAGAGACAAAAGAATGGTCAGTAGTTTTACTTTCAACAGGAAAAATTTCTCTTAGAAAAATATCTAATTCATTGAAATTTAAAGATTTTGGAAGGGAATGAAGATGTTGAAGAGGATTTTAAAAAGTGCTTTTCTTATAAAACATACACATTCCTATCTATTAAAACAGGCAAAACTCTCTATATGTATTACATTTAGTGCAAGATGCCAGAAAGCTTCTGCATAAAATCCCCATCTAGTGCCTACTCATCCAATATCCCCAGACTAGTTTCTCACTTGAGGCGTTCATCAGTGAGGAGCCTTGGATCTGAGAGCATTGCACCTAGATCTTAGGATCTAATGCAAAACTCCAGCAGCCACCTTTTATCTCTACTTAACTATAAAACTATGAGTCTTAAATTTAAAACACCATAATACTTTCAATCAAAGCTCATTAGCTTATATAGTCATATAAATCTGAACTCAGTTCAGTATTTATACATTTTGGTGACTTTGGTTCTTTAATAACCATAGCCACCATTATCCTATTAGGCAGGATTGGTTTTAAGCCAATAAACATCGCATGATCCCCATTTCTTATGCTTGATTATAACTTATTAAAACAAGCCAAACTCTCTATATGTATTCCTATCTAAAGAGTTTTTTTATTTTTACAATAATAAAGGGATGAAATACGACTCAACTGGTGACAACTATTCATCATCATTATTTTTAACTATTATCAATCCACTGCAAGATAGTCTCTCTGGGTTCAATTCATCTTCTATTATATCAACTGTTATTTTATATATACTAGCTGTACATGCAGCTTTGTATACATTAGTAGAGTAAAAGAGTATATAGTTTAGAATTAAAATATATTCAAATAATATTCACATGAAACAGTAATACAAGTTATCAACTGTAGTAAAAACGACTATTGCAGCACATTTTTATAAACACTGTAGATCATTTCTAACTGCTGTTTATAACTCATATATTATTAGCTTATGCCTGCATCTTTTCTCATGTTAGCAAAATAAAACAATGTAATGTAGTTAATAATTAAAATATATTTAAAAAATATTTACATGAAATAAAACAGCAGTGAAAAATGACCTATAACATTTTTTAATAAAAATGCATTACAATACTAATTTTACCAGCTGTTAATAAGTCATGTAAATAATATTTAAATATATTTTAATAATCAATTATATTACATTCTTTTATTCTACTAACATGAACAAAGCCATGAGTACAGCTAGTATTTATATAAATTTCAGTATTTGTCAAATTAGACGCTCTTGTTTTGTGTGTGAAAGTTTTAGTGGTTTGAATTATTGAAAGAAATTAGCTGCTATGGTGGTTGAGTGGTCAGCACAGCTGCCTTACCAACAGTTGTCCCGGGTTCACTTCCTGGCCGATGCTTTGACATATGAAAAAAAAAAAAAGATTAGAGTCAGACACTTAAAACAATTATGATCATTCGAACTCCAGAAGAAATTAAAGAAATGGAAAAAAAAAAAAGTATTCATTACAGAAGAAAATCAAGAACAAGAACAAAAAATAGAAACAAAGAGAAAAATATTAAGACTAGCCACCCAAAACAATTATAATCATTCTAACTCCAGAAGAAAATAAAAAGATAAAAAAACAAAAAGAAGATAGAAAACAAAGGAAAAAAAGATTAGATTCAGCTATTCAAAACGATTGTGATCATTCTAATATCAGAGGAAAAAATTGAAATATAAAGATAGAAAAAAAAAAAAAGAAAAATTAGAGTTAGCATTTCAAAACAAACATGATCATTCTAACTACAGGAAAAAATAATGAAATAGAAAATCAAAAAAATAATATAATAAAGTAAAAAAAGATCAATGACAGTCACTTAAAATGTTTGTGATCATTGTAACTCCAGAAAAAAATAATAGAATATAAAAGAAAAAAAAAGATCAGAATTAGCAATTTAATTATGATCAATCTAACTCCAGAAGAAAATAAACAAATAGAAAAACAAACAAGAAAATAGAAGACAAAGAAAAAAGATTAGAATCAGCCATTCAAAACAATAATGATCATTCTAACTCCAAACGAATATGAAAAAAAAAGATTCAAAATACAAATAAGATTAGAGTCAGAATTGCCATGGTATAGTTAACGAAAAATAATTTGATTATACAAACACACAATTTCATTATTATAATTAATATAGAGACAGATAATTATATCCTATACTAACTCAAGTGATAGAAGATAAAGGAAAATAGAGTAATGAGAGAAAGCTTAATGATTTATTTGAATGTTAGTAGAATTATTAGTGAAGTAAATACATGCTCAAACATATATTAAATGTTTAAGCTAATACTAGAAAATGGAAAAATCCAATATAAAAACATTATTTAACACATTAAACTTGAATAATACTTGAATTTTAATAATAAAAGTACAAACATGACTGATTCTGTGAATTTTAAAAATAACAATTTTATGAAATGATATATACTATAACCTATATTTTATTTTAGTAATGCTTCATCAACTCCAACCTCTAGACATGTGTACTGAAATGTCAATTCTAGGCATGTCTCTAAATAAATATGAATAGAAGAAATTGAAGATGAAACACTGACTTTTTTGAGTTAGATGTTGACCCTGAGCATAATTTGAAATAGAAAAAGAAATAGAAAAAACATTTATATGATATATTAATTCAAAACTTTATTTAATTAATAAAAACACTTAAATAGTTACCGTCCTGGAAATAGAAGTTAATGTTATTTATCTAATGTGAATGCCAGGTCTATACTCAATTTAAGTTCGCAAACATGTTTTCATGAAGATGGTTTGAGCTATTAATTCAATTTTTTCCTCATAAATACAGTGTTAAATAATTAAACTTTTTAAAGCTGAATAAAACAAGCTACAACAATTAAAAATACTAAGTAGAAACCTCTAGCAAACAAGAATACAGAAACAAAGATTTTTGATGAGTTTTGACATTGTGATATTAATGTTATCAGATTTTTTTAGCAATGACACATTGTTAAATTTTTGGAATTTTAAATCACATTTAAACCATTTTACCTTTCATAAATATTAAATAATTTTTTTAAACTGTTAGCTATTTGTAAGTCAACAATTTAAAATACTGCACATGGACTCCTAGTAATATTATATTGTTAAAAGCTACTAATAGTCATTAGATCTTAGTTAAATTATCTCATTAAATTTATGTATTAAAATTAAAAGTGAAATATCAACATTAGAAAATAATTATGTTAATCCAAATCATAATCAAATAAGTGAAAAAAAGTAAAAATTATGCAGCCAGATTCATATATAATGAAATACTTCAATATATTATATTCAGTATAAATGAGTATGGTAAAATTTCTTTTATAATTTTTTTTTTCCTATTTAGTGTTTATGAGGAATTAAATTGCTTTTTTAATTTTTACATTACTTAAATAAACTCATTGAATTCTAGATTATTTTCATGATAATTATTCCAGTCAATACGTGTAAAATCAGAGGTGCACTTGAAAAATTAAGTAAATGAAAAAAAAAAACATGAGCAGAATAAATAATGTCGATTTTTAGCTTTAATGCTCAAGAGTTCATAAAAAATTCAATTTTCAGAAGTATCAGCACTAAAATTGATCTGATGATCTTACTGTCTGGAATCCGATAGTCTACACCACCAACTGTGCTGAACCATGCAGAATACTTTTTATATAATATTATTGAAAAAAATTTGTAAAATCAGTATCAGATCTCAAACTTTGTTATTTCAACAGAAACAACATCACTTGATTCTTTCAGATTACTATGAATAAAGCATTCACCTGTTTTTGTATTATTTTAGCACCATCTATTGTAAGCTACTGGCAATTTATCTTCATTTCAAATCAGACTGGCTTTTTATCTTCATCAATGAGAACTTGGAAATGTGGTTATATATCTGGTAATCACTGATTACTCAAATTTACAATGGATGGTGCTATCATAGAAAGAAGAGGAAAATACTTTTATATATTTGTTGTTTCTCTTTTAAAAGAGTTTTAAATATTTTTTTCCAAAAATGTAATCAAATTAATTTTATAAAGTACACCTGGATCTCGTTTTATGTGGTAGATAGGTTCCTCAGAAAACTCACACAAAAATAAACATAACTTACCTTGAAAAATGGGGAATAGGTTCTGTAATTTTCAGAAATCAGCATAAAAGCAAAGCAACAAGGAAAAATTACTTTAAAATTCGCATTAAAAAAAATAAGGAAATAAAGTATGACTAATAAAAAATTTCAAACATTTGGAAAAAATTAATACAAGACAAACTTTTTTTCATTTTTTTATTAACTACAGTATTTAATTTTACATTTTTTCATACATATTTTAATCATTACCACTATTTGATAATATGCATTTGTTTGTGAACTAGTAAAAAATCAGATTAGTGACATGATGTACAACTAGCGCCACTTTCAGTCTTGTGCTGTGTTAATAGTTTTCTGTTTCTATATTAAAAAAATGAGATCGCAATCAAAACAGAAATATTATACATTATCATTAGAAAGATTATTTACAGTTTATAAAATCTTCATTATTTATTTTAAAAATTTAAAAAAATATTTATTTCTGTTAATATCTAACAAAATACGTTTTAAAAGTTTAAAATTTTTAAATATTTATTGTGATATTTTTATATGTATATATAAACCTATTATTATTAGTTACTCATTAGTATAAGTAGGTTATTTATATATAAGCTAAGATTCTAAATACAGCTTCAGGCCATATTCATGTTAGCTGCTAATATAATGTTATATTTTTTAAAAGAAAAACTATTTCAAGTCAAATAAGTTATTAATAATTTAAATTTCTTGATATGTAATAAATATAGTGAAATATGAAAGATATTAAGAAGAAACATGAATTGTATAACTTCAAAATCGCATTAAAATAATCCGCATAAAACGAGACTCAGGTGTACATCAAAAATTAATTGGGAAATATATAATTAAAGTAATATTCCAATATGGTATTAAACATTACAGCAATAAAAAACCATCTGTTTGATTATAAAGCTGAAGACAGGCTCAAGTAATAAATCCAATTTTGATATATCAACCTTTTTTTGATACCCTATACTAAGGTATAGTATCAATTTATGAGAGAGATATCAATTGAGTAGTGTGTTATCATTTAGTAGTTTCCCTATAATCTTTCAGCAATAAAAACTATAATGAACTTTTGATGATCTAAATGTGTTAAAAATCTTGATATAAATGGAAGAGAATAAATTATTTGCTTATAAATGTTGCAATAATTTAGCTTTTGCAATTTCATTATGAATATTAAAAGATAAAAAACACTTTAAATATATTGTAGAGCAAAGATATTTTCAACAGTCTTTCATAAAAGAAAGAAGAATGGAGTACACATAAGGCTTGTCAATGTTTGATTGTAAGGGAACCAATTACTTTGTTACTGGGTCACACTTATAAAATGTAAAAAGTATATGTTTTAGTAGATTAATTTTTTATTGTTAAATATAATAAGGGAATATTTAGTCCAAAAATTATAACTTTAGGAAACTATTTTTTTTTTTAATACAAAACTTTTTTATTGCATTGCTTTTATTAAAACTTTACAAAACATGGACACATACATTAATCCTAATTCTCTTTTCACATTGACATTTAATTTATAATAGTTTTGATTGGCTAGCAGACTATATGAAGAAGTCTAGTAGAGAGTTCAAAGTGTCATAAGTTATACACAATGATTATAAAAAGTATATTAAAGGAATTGTTTTTTTTTTAAAAAAACAATGCTTCTTACTAATGAAAAATGTGATCTGAATCCATTATTTAAAAAATCAGGGGAAAAAACATTGAAAATCAGTCTTAAGCTAAAAAATAATCAAAGATGATTGTGATCAAGAAATAAGAAAATGATTAGAAATGTTGCATTTAAAATCAATATTACTAGTAAACTGAAATATGCATTTGAATGGGGAAATGATATAAGAAAAATAATAATTTCTTCCACTTCTTATGCATTGATTTATATATACATAATATACTACATACCCATTAACTTAACACTTCACAATGCAAACTATAAAATATATTTTTTTCCTTGCAGTTTTAATTGTCCAGTAAAAATCATTACAGCCACAATGTTCAAACATATCTAACCATGTAATTGATGTCTATTTATATACACACCCATATATAAATTGAGATGGTATTTTCTGGAATCTCATATACATAAGTGTATATGTATTTAATTTCATTTTTAATAAAAGTTTGTCGTTATCAAAATATATTAAAATAATAATTTTTGATGTCTTTTTAAAGTTTTTTTTATCTCCAAGAAATCAGAATTTCTTCATTTTATTAATTTATTTAAATCCATTATAACTCAAGATAAAATTAGATCTTGAGATTTTGTTAAAATTTTTTTATTGTAATTCTTAGAAAAATGTGGGTTGGGGTAGAAATTATGGATTTTTGCAATTAACTCTATAAGTTGAAATTCAAGGTACTAAAGGTATTTGTAATTAAATAAATTGCTAGAGTTAATCTATTGTGCTAACTGAACAAGAACTTGTCCATTAATTAAAAAAATGCAGTGAGAATAAAAGAATATGATTTAGAAGTGTCAAAATGTATCTAAAAATAAATTGCAAGGTGTGACACCTATTCACTGAAAATAAATTACAGAGTTTGCTTTTGCTTAAAAAAGAAAGATTTATAGGAATAGATATATAAAATCTCCAGAACTTTTTCTAGAAAAAATAATATTAACCAGTGCTATGAAAATGTTCTCCAGCTAGAGGACACTGAAAATTTTTTCCTCAGGGAATTATGTCCTATAGCCAAATCTGGAGCTCCCCAAGCAATCACCAATTATAGAAATGATGGATTCAGCAAGCGATCCAGATATGTCAAAAAGTCAGTGGACAAAACAAAGGATTCACACCAGCAGTTTTAGGCTGAAATCATATAAGGATACTACCCACATGATGAAAATGAAACAGCTGATTGCTCAAGGTAAATATGAACTTTTACTTAAAGAACTTATACTGATTAGCATAAATAAATTCTAGACTCCATTAATTGAATTAGTTGTACATAAAAGTTTCAACAATAGTGTGGGTTTTTAAGAGAAATTGTTTTTTTTCATATTATTTTGGATGAATTGAAATAGAGGGTATGGTACTATTTTACTAATTTTATTATTATTTAAAATTATGTATAATTTTAATTCATTTTATTAGGTTCAAGTGGTGTGTAAAAAGACAAACAGGGGTGGTGAGTAAAGATCAGTTAAGAGTTCTCCTATAAACAAACACAGACCTTATGTCAGAATCTGGTGTTCATAAAAGGGATGCTTGATGGCTGTTTAGTTGTACATAAAAGTTTTAACAATAGTGTGGGTTTTTTAAGAGAAATTGTTTTTTTTCATATTATTTTGGATGAATTGAAATAGGAGGGGTATGGTGCTATTTTACTAACTTTTTATTTATTTTAAATTATGTATAATTTTAATTCATTTTATTAGGTTCAAGGTATGTGTAGTTTTGAGTCCCAAAAAGATTAACTGCTTTATCTGGAAAGACAAACGGGTGGGGAGTAAGAATCAGTTAATAGTTCTGCCTATAAACAAAACAGAAACCTTATGTCATAATCTGGTGTTCATAAAAGGGATGCTTGATGGCTGTAAGCAAACTATGGACACTTGCACCATCCATTAAAGGATTGAATATAATTATTTAATGTAAAATGTAGAGGGTTTGAGTGGTGTGTGATACTGCCCATTCTTATTAGCAAGTCAATCTAAAGTCACACTTATTTGGACAGGTTTCCCAAATAAACCTGGATTGCTATTATTCATAGCTTTTGTGTGGCACATGTTCTTTTAAAAAAGCCATAAAACATTTAATAATAAATTATATTTAAAGGAAATGAATGGGATTAAATTTTACATTTCTCTGTTGTCTTAAATTTTGGATCAAGTCATGAGTGCTCTGAAAAAGGGAATTGGGAAAGTAGTTAGTATTAAAAAAATTAATATAATAAATATTTAAATCATATGTAAGTTTCTGTTTTTAATTTCTCTTATAATGTTAACAACTAAGTGTCCAACTGGTTTAAACATAAAAATAATTATGTCTACATAAGATTACAAATTATGTGTCTGCAGCATGTAAACAAATTATCACAGTGATCATTTCATATTCTTTTTGGTCTAGTGGTAGACTATATGCCTAGTAGCTCCCTCACACTGATCATTATAATTTTGGTCATTTTAGAAATTTTGTGGACAGTCAATTTATAGTGGCACATAATCTCGTAGGGAGGGTGAATCATGGAAAATGGTGTCCAATATGGGCCCATTAACACAGTAAATGACCTGAGATGAGAATGCAAAATTAGTTAAGGGACATTTAGGTGTTGGCAAGAAAGTGAGAGTGCTCCTGGGGGAAGGGAGATTTGTGAGTTTTGAAATAGTTTTGAAGAATAAGAAAAATAAGTGAAGATGAAAGCACTATAGAAAGCCTGGTGGGACATTTCAAAATCTTGAACAATGTCAACTTGAAGAAATATTGAAAGCTATAGCTAATCTAAAAGAGATAGTAATCAGAGATAGCAAAGAAATTAAAGAGATGAAAATCATGGCAGGAGACTAAGAAAGGAGGAAAAGGAGTTTTAAAAAGGGAAAAAGGTAGAAGTTGTGAGAGTAAGGACAAAGAGGTTCTAGTAAAAGCTGATTCCAAAGTTAGAAAGGACATAAAAGAAGGGAAATGAAGGAACAGCTCATAGGAGAAATATTTAAAAATGAGTCCAAAAAAAGATAAGAGCAATATATTTCTTTAAAATAAATATGAAAATGATGCTTAATGAAGGAGAGAAGACTAATCCAGAAAGGACTGTATTATCTAAGTTTATACAAATAAAGATCTTCAAGGGGAATGGAGAAAGAAAACCCATTTGATTATTTGGATAGTTTGAAGAATTTCTTTTTACTTTCACAGATAGAGTGAGAAGGAAATAATTATCATAGCTACAAACCATTTAAGTGGTCCCACCTGGGAATGATGAAATATGGTATAATATAACCTGCAGATGCTCCAGTAATATAAAAAAATCCTGAATGGTTTCTGGAGCATTGAAGAACAGAAAACATTCCACATGTTGATATCATGGGAAAAGTATATGCCAAACAGAAAAAAAAAGCTATAGTGAGTTTTTCCCTCAACAAGCTGATAGTTTTTCCTTCATCAAGCTGCCAAACACAGCAATTGAAGCATACTCTATGGACCAATACCAGATTGGGAGGACAATAAGGTATAACCTTCTGTAGAGATCCAATGCAAGCTTGCCAAAAACCACAGGTCATCTATAGAAAAAGCATTCGAAATGTTGGTCAATATGAAAATAATACTGAGGAAAGTGAAGATGTCTCTAAGGTTAGGTGGGGAAATTGCAATGAACTTCCATTTAGAACCAACAATATGGCCAAGAAAGGAGAGAGTAGGAAAGACCACATGGTGTAGTTAAAGTTTTTTCCCAAAAAGGGAATAGCTCTCTCAGGAATAGTGGTTGTTGACCGTGGGAAAAAGGTGGGAGGACAGATCAAGTGAACATGGAATGCATAAACAATTCATATTACTTCCTTACTTTTATTCTTAATACTACTCTACTTGTACTATGTAATCTAGGCTTTTAAAGAACTTAACATTGAACCTACACACAATTATACTTAAAACACTAACTTAATATTTATTAATAAAAAAATAAAACAAAACAGATTCCCACCATTGGGTATTGGTTTGTGCTCGAATATTTGAATGATATGCATGCAAATACACACCCGCATAAGTTCATAAATGTAACAAAAACATATCTTAGCATATAAAGTAAATGCAATCAGTCATTATCCGGTCTATTCATTCACATAGTTATATAGGGTGTTATTTCAGACATCTTTATTTTCTTTTAGCCCTAACACATTATTATTTTACTGAAATATGTTCTTATTCAAGAGGTGACTGGTACTTATGAAAATATTTGAGTTACCTTGCATTATCTCACCCGGGTGTAGATGAATGGCAATGTTCTCTGGCTTCATGCCGCGATGTAGTGAATAAGTGATTTCTTTCTTTCTATAGTTCTCCATGGATTCCATAAGGCACAATCAATGGCGTTCGGTGAATGTTGTTCTCTCTGTAATTTAGGAAGGGCTTCACTCATACATGGACAGCAACTGTAGTACCTCCGCAGGATGGATGGCAGAGCCAGGACTATTCTTGTCCTTTACCCCAGCCTGTTCATGGTTGACCAAGATATAATTTTTAACTAATTTTTTTTCGATCCTGCTCGTGGCAGAAACAGTTCCAAAATTTCTCTTCAAAGTTCAGCTTTCAAACTCTCCAATTAAAATGCTATTGTTCCTTCTCTTCTTTTTAATGGAAACCATGTGGCTTCCCAATAGAAAACCTTTCAATAACCTTTTTTTTTTCTATATGTTCAGGAATTTCAATTATACCTTGAGATCTATATTCATTGTCTTTTGTTTATAACATTTTCTTTTATTTATAACATTTTTATTTGTAATGTTTTCTTTTATTTATAACATTTTCTTTTCTGATTAAAACGGCTTTGTCTCGAGATAGCGATCTACACATTTTTGAATTCTTTATTTTCAATTAACATATCTTTTGGAATTTGTGCCTTTTGTCGTCCATCTTGGAAACAATTTTCTTTCAATTAAAATAGCTTTATTCCTTAAGATAGCAATCTATAACTTTCCTAATTCTTTCTTTACAATCAACTTCTTTTCTTTTTTGTAAATTCTTTCCTTAGTCGTCCATCTTGGAATTAAAGCTTGGCCATGTAAATTTTTTTATTTTTATGAATCTATTACATCTATTCACTTGTGCAGCAATATAAATACACTTGCCTGTAAACAAAATACACAAGCACAAACCATATAACCCCCATCCCTCTTATGTTTCAATCTATTTTTATTTACCTGTTTAAAATATATACACACACGCTTACAAAACAACAAAAAAAATAATTTAACTTAATATTACTTTTGATTGAGTATATATACATGCTCGCTGGTATCATCCTATGCCTTAGAATAGGGTTTGAACCCAGCCCTGTTATAATACCCACTCTTCGAAAGCCTTTAAGTACTGTTTTAGTATTTAAATGGCTCACTCCTAAACCACAAAATAATTCTAAGTAGCAAGTAACCCGAAAGAAAACACACACAAAAAAAATACGCATCTTCCTGAATCGACTTGCTTTGCCTTTCCCCCCTGCAACTTCAGAACCAAAGAGTAAAATGACCAACAACCCAACAATACACAATGAATCTGACCACCACTCACATGCACACTGCCTGCGATGCCCAACATATAGTTAACCCCCATTCTGACTGGCTTCGATTACACGACCCCCCAAAAAAAATTATATATATAAAAAAAAACTTTTTTTTTTAAAGGAAGGATTTTTTTCTAACTACACTGCTGCTTCTGAGTCTTAGGAGTGTAGATAGTTAGAATGATACCCGGCTCTTATTTGGAGCCTTCAGGTTCAGTACAGTTTGCCCTAGACCTTGCTCACTTTTGGAGTCTTACAGGTGGGAATGTAGGGCTGGGTTCAAACCCTGTTCTAAGGCATAGGACAATACCAATCAGCATATATATATTCTCAATCAAAAGTAATATTAAGTTAAAAAATTTTTTTTCGTTGTTGCTTTGTATGTGTGTGTGTATATATTTTAAACGGGTAAATAAAAATAGATTGAAGCATAAGAGAGATGGGGGGTTATATGGTTTGTGCTCGTGTATTTTGTTTAGAGGCGCATGTATTTATATTGCTGCATGGGTGAATGGATGTAATAGATTCATAAAAATAAAATTTACATGGCCAAGCTTTAATTCCAAGATGGACGACTAAGGAAAGAATTTACAAAAAAAAAGAAGTTGATTGCAAAGAAAGAATTAGGAAAGTTATAGATTGCTATCTTAAAAAATAAAGCTATTTTAATTGAAAGGAAATTGTTTCCAAGATGGACAACGAAAGGCACAAATTCCAAAAGATATGTTAATTGAAAATAAAGAATTCAAAAATGTGTAGATCACTATCTCGAGACAAAGCCGTTTTAATCAGAAAAGAAAATGTTATAAATAAAATAAAATGTTATAAATAAAAATGAAAATGTTATAAATAAAAAAAAATGTTATAAACAAAAGACAATGAATGTGGATCTCAAGGTATAATTGAAATTCCTGAACATATAGAAAAAAAAAAGTTATTGAAAGGTTTTCTATTGGCAAGCACGTGATTTCCATTAAAAAGAAGAGAGGAAACAATAGCATTTTTGATTGGAGAGTTTGAAAGCTGAACTTTGAAGGAAAATTCTAGAACTGTTACTGCCATGAGCAGGATCAAAGAAAAATTAGTTAATAATTATATATCTTGGTCAACCATGAACTGGCTGGGGTAAACAACAAGAATGGACCAGGCTCTGCCATTCATCCTGCGGAGGTACTATGGTTTCTGTCTATGTAGGAGCAAAGCCTTCCTAAATTACAGAGAACAACATTCACCGAATGTCATTGATTGTGCCTTACGGAACCCACAAAGGACTATAGAAAGAAAGAAATCACTAATTCACTATATCATAGCATGAAGCCAGAGAACATTGCCATTCATCTACACCCGGGTGAGATAAAGCAAGGTAATTCAAATATTTTCGTAAATACCAGTCACCTCTTGAATAAGAACATATTTCAGTAAAATAATAATGTGTAAGGGCTAAAAGAAAATAAGATATCTGAAATAATGCCCTATATAACTATGTGAATGAATAGACCGGATAATGACTGATTGCATTTACTTTATATGCTATGATATATATGTTTTTGTTACATTTATGAACTTATGTGGGTGTATATTTGCATGCATATCATTCAAATATTCGAGCACAAACCAATACCCAATTGCGGGATTCTATTTTGTTTTATTATTTTTTCATTAATAAATATTAAGTTAGTATTTTAAGTATAATTGTGTGTGTTCAATGTTAATTTCTTTAAAAGCCTAGATTACATAGTACAAGTAGAGAGTAGTATTAAAAACAAAAGTAAAACGAATCATTTATGCACTTCATGCACACTTGATCTGTCCATACACCTTTCCCATGGTCAATGACCACTATCCCTGAGTGAGCTAAAGGTATAAGCTCTATCTATTCGAAAGTGATACTCGTTCTCTTCCAGCATAATTCTTATTTACTTGTAAATAGGATTGGCGCTTGGAGTCAAATTGACATCCAGAAATATGCTGGGCAAGTGATAAGAATACAGTGCAGAACTAACTATAGATGTATGTTCGCATCATAACTTTCTTAAAAACAACTAAAAAGAATAAACTCAGATTTTAAATATGTAATAAACGTATACCACCTATATACATGTTACACATAGGTAGCAAACTGTTACAATGGTGCCCAACATGGGGTTTTCGAAGAGTGGAAAGTAGGGAAGGGGGATAAAACATAAGTAAAATAAAAGTTAGAACAGTTTACTATGGAGTTTTGCTTTATATGGTTTTATATACACATATACAGTATTTTTTTAAAAGAAAAAAAGAGCTATAAAATATAGCTTTTGTATATGAATTATTGTTGGCAATTTTACTTTATATTGAAATTACTCAGGATAAAATCACATTCGGATTAATATGTTGGTGTATATGTTTATGTATTGAACATTCTGTAGAAATTTTAGTGTTTTGATTCGTAGTGAAATATATACTCGAATTATATTTTCTGTTTAAGGTTTCTTGTTATACTAATTATTTAACTGCTTTGATATTTACAGGTGAAAAAGTGAACAAATAACTTTTGTAATTTTTAATTTGATATAATTGAGAGTGATTGGCTTTGGAAAGCAGGGTATTGACTACTTTTTACATGAACTCTGATATATATACCTCTAAACAATACATCTGAATTTTTTTGTGTTGATCCATTCATCTAAACAATACATCTGAATTTTTTTTGTGTTGATCCATTTTACATGTGTGTACAAGATTATGAGATTAATATTTGTTGAACAATTTTACCCATGAAATGGCATATTATACTATACAGCTAGTGCTAGAAATCTGTGGATTCATTTTGAATAAATTACTATTCTAGTTTAATAAGCGAATTAACATGAAATACTAATCGTCTCGATGAAATATAAAGAGATTAAGGAATAGGGTCGAAAGGGGCTAGATAGGGAAATTAGTCAGGTGACACAGTACTTCAGGGATGGAAAGCAGGTCCAGTGTGTCTGATATAGAAATAGTAATATAAAATCGATATAATTAATCATTATTTGAAATAGTGATAGATATATAAAAATAGAGTAAAATAAAGCGAATGATAATGATAAAAAAAATGGATCAGCAGAAGGAAGAAAAGGAGAGAGAATTGAGCATGATCGAAATTATTATGGAAATAGAAAGGAGATTTCAGGAATTAGAGGAAAGGATTGAGAAAAGATTCCAAGAGTTAGAAAGGAAATTAGAAGGGAAAGCAGATAAGTGTATAAGGAAAGAGAGTGAGGAAGAGCCAGTAGAGGAAGAAATTATAGATAAAGACAAGGAGTCTAATGAAAAGAGAGTGGGAGAAAATCAGAGTGAGTGCAAAGAGAAAAAAGCAGGGAGATAAGGTAAAGGTAGCAGAAACATGGGAAACTACTACAAAATACATAACTGTGCAGGCCAACATCAACCAATTTCTAATGATTCAGCCATTCTCTGGCCAAATGGGAGAAGCTCCCATACAGCACCTGCAGAGCTTGAAGAGATACTTCAGTATCAACCCGATGGAAGAAGAAAGCAAAATTGCGATCATGTCTAGCCATTTAACTGAAAACATGCTGATCTGGTGGGATTCGTTATTGCAACAACCCACAACCTTCGAAGAATATCAGAAAGAGGTGAGGGGTATTTTTTGGTCTGAGGATCATCAGGAGTTAACCAGATATCAAGTTATGCAAGAGAAATATAGGGAAGGGGGCCAAGAAAGCTATTCCCAATTTTTTTATCAGCAGATGGCGAAGCTGCGGACAGTAGATGCATGCAATTTAACTGAAAGTAATACTATATGAATTGTAAGGCATAATCTGCTGATGAAAGTGGAGCAAATGATGTTCGGGATGAGGAATGTGTCAATTGAGGAAACGGCTGAGGTACTAGAGGCAATAGTTATGAGTGCCTATGATTATGACAGGCCAATGGATCGAGAAAAAGAGTCTCATGGAGCATGAGTTGTCAGATTTGGGGAAAGAGAACAGAGGTCAGATTGGAACTCACCGGGTCCCAAAAGAGGAGATAGTAGTACTCGACCAAAATGGCAGTACGATTATGAAAAGCGGAGGTCACCGAGCAAGCCAAATTATGGTCAAGGAAAGGATTCAAATTCACCAATGCCAAAAGAGGGCAAATAAACAAATCATAAAAATGGATGCTGATTTTGGAAAAGTTTTTTTTCTTTGTTTTTATCATTATTGCTAGGTGGTGGGTTAATATTTATATAAGATTTTATATGAAATTGAGTATGAGAAAAGTGGATTTCTTCTTATTTCTTTGTTTTGTGCATGTAAGCTTAGAGAGTTAGAGAAGCGGTCTCACAATTCTGTTGGTCAATGGTGAGTTTGGCTTCTAGATGTGTGTTGCGTGCTGTGTGTGGCTGCTGCTAATTCTGACATGGGTGACCTATCTAACATAAGATACAGATGCTAAAAGTCTGTTAATTCAAGCCCATAATACTCCAAAGTGAGCATGGCATGCGCATACAGTCCCACCTGTAAGACTCCAGATGTGAGCAAGGTCTAGGGCAACCTGTACTGAACCTGAAGGCTCAAAATAAGAGCCGGGTATCATTCTAACTATCTACAATCCTAAGACTCGGAAGCAGCAGAGTGTAGTTAGAAAAATCCTTCCTTTAAAAAAAAAGTTTTTTTTATATATATATAATTTTTTGGGGGGTCGCGTAATCAAAGCCAGTCAGAATGGAGGTTAGCTATATGTGTATATCACAGGCAGTGTGAGTGGTGGTTTGGATTTATTGTGTATCATTGGGTTGTTGGTCATTTTACTCTTTGGTTCTGAAGTTGCAGGGGGAAAAGGCAAAGCAAGTGTTTTTTTATATGTGTGTTTTCTTTCGGGTTACTCGCTACTTAGAATTATTTTGTGGTTTAGGAGTGAGCCATTTAAATACTAAAACAGTATTTAAAGGCTTTTGAAGAGGGGGTATTATAACAGGGCTGGGTTCAAACCCTGTTTTAAGGCATAGGATAATACCAGCGAGCATATATATATACTCAATCAAAATTAATATTGTTAAATTTTTTTTTTCATTGTTGTTTTGTATGCGTGTGTGTATATATTTTAAACAGGTAAATAAAAATAGATTGAAACGTAAGAGGGATGGGGGGTTACATAATTTGTGCTCATGTATTTTGTTTAGGGTGTGTGTATTTATATTGCTGCATGGGTGAATGGATGTAATAGATTCATAAAAATAAGAAAATTTACATGGCCAAGCATTAATTCCAAGATGGATGACTAAGGAAAGAATTTACAAAAAAAGTAAATAAGTTAATTGCGAAGAAAGAATTAGGAAAGTTATAGATTGCTATCTTAAGGAATAAAGCTATTTTAATTGAAAGGAAATTGTTTCCAAGATGGATGACGAAAGGCACAGAATTCCAAAAGATATGTTAATTGAAAATAAAGAATTCAAAAATGTGTAGATCACTATCTCGAGACAAAGCCGTTTTAATCAGAAAAGAAAATGTTATAAATAAAAAAAATGTTATAAACAAAAGACAATGAATGTGGATCTCAAGGTATAATTGAAATTCCTGAACATATAGAAAAAAAAGAAAAGTTATTGAAAGGTTTTCTATTGGCAAGCCACATGGTTTCCATTAAAAAGAAGAGAGGAAACAATAGCATTTTTAATTGGAGAGTTTGAAAGCTGAACTTTTAAGGGAAATTCTAGAACTGTTACTGCTACAAGCAGGATCAAAGAAAAATTAGTTAAAAATTATATATCTTGGTCAACCATGAACCGGTTGGGGTAAAGGGCAAGAATGGACTGGGCTCTGCCATTCATCCTGCGGAGGTATTACGGTTGCTGTCCATGTAGTAGCAAAGCCCTTCCTAAATTACAGAGAACATTCACCGAACACCATTGATTGTGCCTTACGGAACCCACAGAGGACTATAGAAAGAAAGAAATCACTTATTCACTACATCACAGCATGAAGCCAGAGAACGTTACCATTCATCTACACCCGGATGAGATAAGGCAAGGTAACTCAAATATTTTTGTAAATACCAGTCACCTCTTGAATAAGAACATATTTCAGTAAAATAATAATGCGTAAGGGCTAAAAGAAATTAAAGAGATATCTGAAATAACGCCCTATATAACTATGTGAATGAATAGACCGGATAATGACTGATTGCATTTACTTTATATGCTATGATATATATGTTTTTTGTTACATTTATGAACTTATGCAGGTGTGTATTTGCATGCGTATTATTCAAATACTCGAGCACAAACCAATACCCAATTGCGGGATTCTATTTTGTTTTATTATTTTTTCATTAATAAATATTAAGTTAGTGTTTTAAGTATAATTGTGTGTGTGTGTTCAATGTTAATTTCTTTAAAAGCCTAGATTACATAGTACAAGTAGAGTAGTATTAAGAATAAAAGTAAGAAAATAAAACGAATTGTTTATGCATTCCATGCGCACTTGATCTGTCCTCCCACCTCTTTTCTACAGTCAATGACCACTACCTCTATGTGAGCTAGCCAGAGGTATACACTCTATTCAAAAGTGATACTCATTCTCTTCCAGCATAATTCCTATTTACTCGTAAATAGAATTGGCGCTTGGAGTCAAATTGACATCCATAAATATGCTGGGCGAGTGATAAGAGTACAGTGCAGAACTAACTATATATGTATGTTCGCATCATAATTTTCTTAAAAACAACTAAAAAGAAGAAACTCAGATTTTAAATATGTAATAAACGTATACCACCTATATACGTGTTACGCACAGGTAGCAAACTGTTACACTAAGGTTAGATGGAGAAATTGCAATGAACTTCCATTTAGAACCAACAATATGGCCATGAAAGGAGAGAGTAGGAAAGACCACATGGTGTAGTTAAAGTTTTTTTCCCAAGAAGGGAATAATGAGATATTTTCTACCATCTTTTGTACAAAACATGTTGATCCATTTAACATGAGCTGGAACTCACAAAATGTACTTCAAACCCAGTCAAGCCCAAGATTTAGATCAGGGACCAACCTAGATTCAAACTCATTCCCTAATCCCCAGATCAAACACCTAATGAATAATATATAATGATGGTGACATATAATGATGGCACATAAGAATTTATTCTAATGTCCAGCCCACTAGCAGAGTGGAGAAGACAATGAGACTTAATATTAACTACATATCACATCAAGACAATTAAACCTGTTTCACATAAATTAGGTATTATATTACATATTTAACTTAATAATAAAGGGTTTGAACCCATTCATGGATTTAATAGAAAAGCATACATATGGATGAACATGTAGAAGTGCAGAGAAGGTAATTAAAAAACTCAAATAAGTTAGATAATAAAAAATAGTTTAATAATATGAATTAATTATATACATTATTGTGTGCATGAATGATGGACTAACAAATGATAGATAATGATATATTCACACTGATGATTCTCATATGCTTTTTAATCAACTAAATAGTATATATACATTAACACACATCTATGGAGGGTATGGTATTAAGATGCCAATCATTTATTAAGAAGATTGCTATTAATGCTTTGGTTAATGGTTCTGAAACATGGTGACTAACATATTATTTCAGGGAGCATTCCAAGATTCATTACATATATAAGAAAAGCTATTTTCACACCAATGTAGTTGTGAACATAAATAAAATATATTTGAAAAATTATATTTGGTTATATGACAAAATATTCAAAATTCTTTTAATTAACATTTGCAGGAAGAATGCTTTATTTTCCCCAAAGCATATATTCTTAAATACAGAAATAACAAATTATGATGTTGGGATTGTATAAGACTAAATAACATTATTAATTAATAAGCTAGTGGTATTCGGAATTTATGTATATATTTGAGCAGTGCGCACTTTTAATATTATAACATTAAAACTAGATCATGAAGCAAAAGAAATAATAAATAAAGAAGTGGTGGTACTGACATAATGGTGGAGAAATCAAAAATAAGGATTGTGCTTCTGGATGAAAAATGAAGTCTAAGACCCCCTCTTTAGGGCTGTGCTTAGGGAAATGTAGTTAGGCATGGTGTGGTCCAGGTGTACTGGAATCACTGATGCACAGGTCCTTTTATAAGAAGGGGGTCCTGGGAAGCTCAACTATCCACCGGATAGAACATGAAGATGAATCCATATGTTCGATCTTGTTGCAATCCCCAGATTAGAAGCATGTGATATATATAATCATGATAAGTTGAATGTTAGTACAGAGTATGGATGAATGTCACTAACAACATGGAATAGGATTTACTGCTTTATAATACATGACCCCTTATACAAATAATATGCTATGCCACTATAATATATATAGATACAAGATTTTATTTAGTGAAAGAAACATTAAAATTTACCCCCTTCCTTTTCTGCTATTTAAAAATGATTCAATCCCATCTTTGGGAATTTTATAATAATTGGAATATTTAAGTACTTGATATTTTAAGAGTATGAAAAATAAAAGAAACTAGCAGTTAATGGAAAACAACTAATAGGTAACCCTTTCAGAATTTTTCAGAATTTAAATAAATTACATTATATAAGATTTGAAAGTGTTAATTAACTTAAATGATGGATTTACCCTGAGTAGAATTACTTTTCTATTTGTAGTTGAACAAATAACAATTTTGATAATAAAAACCAACATAAAATGTTGATTTATAAAAACAATCTGGTGAGCGTATTAATTAATCATACATTATGATTTGAGGGTGATGTTAATAACCTTAATTCATGGAGGTTTTAATTAAAAGAAGGAAAGATTTTGAGAAATTTGGCTCGTCAGATTGCTGGAGATTGGCATATTAATAATAACAAAAGCATACATATAAAATCAAGTAATAAATAATTGATCACACCAAAGTTAAAGAAAGTTAGAACATATGAAAGAGAATTAGATTTATCCAAATTATTTAAGAGCGATAGAAAGTTAAACACTGCATTAGGAGAAATCTTAATAGAATTCGTGATTAGTTAGGTGAGATTTACTTTCAGGTGGCGGTATCATTAATTACCTTGCACAATTTTAAGAGTCCATTTTGAATGTCTGGCTTGTATGTGTCAATTAAAAATCCCTGCAAGTTCTTAGGTAACAGCAAGCTTCTGATCAGCATTCCAAAGTTTTCCGGTGGGCTTTTACTTCATCCTTAGGCAGCAGAATGGTATGACAGCAGAAGATGACCTCCTCAGGTCAGAAAAGGTGATGGGATTCTACTCAATCATTTTTTTAAATTTCAAAGAATTGTAAACTGCACAGTTCTCTCAATAGTAACTATCTCTGTTGGTATTTAAAATCAGCCCATTTTATATCCTGCTCAGATATTTGTGGAATGCTTTTCATTTCTTATTTCTAGCCCAAAATCTAATCTCTGATCTAACAAAATCTTACATTTCCTTGTTCAATGTTCTTGGAGATGTAATTGTTAGATAAGGTTCCAAAAATATATTCAAATCTATTTCCAGATTGGAAATAGATTTGACAAAAATGTTCATAACAAAAGTAAAATCTATTAATCTTATTCCTCATTTTATTTTCAATAAAACTTTAATTAAAAATTTCTTCCCAAAATTAAAACAATATTATATTTCCAACTATTTTATTATTTTTGGACAATTAACGGTTGCATCTTCCATCTTGGATTTTACAAAATATACAGTTTGATAAAAAAAAATTTAAAAAGAAAGTTTTATAAATGACGTATAATAAAATATTTAAAAAATCAATGTTTTGTTAGTATGTTTACTCCTGTAATATATATATATAGTGCCAAGGCCAAATTGGGACATGTATAAAAAATAATTTTGTCTAAAAAAAAAAATTATTTATTATTAAAATCTTTCGTAAAAGAGTTTGAAAAAAAAATAGAAATTAATTGATTAAAAGGGGAGAGAGGGAGTTTTGTTTAGAAAAGATAAAACTAAGAGTTCATAAAAGTTAAAGAGTGTTATTATTATAAATTAAAAGCTTCAAAATATAAATCTCTTTTCATTCGAATTGAATAAAAAAAATAGTATTAAAACTAGTTTTGATGTGTAGAATAAAATTATATATGTGCATGCGAATGTAAAATAAATGTATCAGTATTAAATATTATAAATAAATGAAAAATATATTTAAAAAAACATAGCGGTGCGCTACTAATTAAAGATATGAAAACAACACATTTTGAAATAGCTACTACTAATTAAACAATCAATCAAAAAACACATTGTCATAGGATTAGTTATCACTGAAATTTTGACAACACTCATTTGCCGGAGGATATTAAAACAAAAAAAAACACTTTGCAGATATAAATAGCTAGATTTTTATCGGAGTTCAGTTTTATTCAGTCTAGTTTGCAGTGACAGTCTTGTGCAATTTCTATTATGTATCAAGAAACAAAAATGCATTGTTGAGCAGCTTTTGGAAATATACACTCATACTTCAGCCTTTTTAGTCCAACAAGATCATCAAAACCTGCCTGAGAAATAATGTCTGCATAACAACTCAGAAATCCTCTGTCAAACGTTCAACTGTCTTCAAGAATAAGACCAATGGATTCAAATAAAATCTCTTCAAGAAACGTCCAAATCTAACTGGTTAGATATAATCCATCAGAAGTAGCAGAAGCAGCCAACAACAAGCAATATCCACGTTCCAAAAATCCTAGGTAAACATTTATTTATTATCATTTATACATAGTAGCCACCACTGTAATTCGTAAATATTCAAGATTCAAATTATATGAACTCTATCATACATAAAATAAACTATTGATATGTGTGTTTAAGTTTCAAATGCTATTAATGCTTTATTATATTTGTGAATGCTATATGAGTTAAAATTGTGCGTGATCATTATATCAGTGTTATTAGTTAAATTAGATAAATACCAATGTTCTACTATTAAAATCTATAAGAATATTTAAACTAGTTTAGAAATGATACTTTAAAAATGTGCGTGTGTTAAATCAGATTTATAAAGATGTTTAAATTTAGTCAATTAATGTTAATTAAAATAAAATGTCTTCAAACTTAAACTTTATTTGTCAGTCAATTCTTTTTACCAACCTTTTATTAATTCCACCACCAATTTTGTATAACTTTGTTATTGAATTAAAATTAGACAGCTAGTTTTAGGGAAGATTTCGAGCACTGGATTATGAGCCTAACTGCCTGAATATGTTAGTCTTCAGACTAGCTGGTGCCCTGGGGTTTACCCCGAAGCAAATAAAGTATTTGGATAGTAGGGGTTTGAATCTAGCAGCTGAGATGGGCCATTGTTGATAGTTAAAGCTATCAATAAGATCTCCCACTTTGCTCGAACGTGCCGGTTCGTTCACGTAACCTTTATAAGATTATAAATGTATTATGAAGGAGTTTGAAACCGGCCAAAACTTATATATACATATAAGTAAGTGGTTTCAGCAGTTCGACCCGGTACATAAATGGCTTTTCCCAATGTTTGGGGCTGGACCTAAGAAACAATAGTAAATAAATGCTTTGTTTCTTGTTTAAAAAAATTTTTCTATACAAAAGCTAAATTATGTATGTTAAAGCGTTTTAATTTAAAAAAAAAAAAAGAATTGACCGAAAACTTTGTTTTCTTTAAATGAAGAGAGATTTATACTATTTACGTTAGTTGAAATAAATCATTATGTTAAATCAGAGACAGTTGGGTGTTTGGGCGGAGTTAAAGCATTAAGAACGGGTAGAGAAAAATGGACAAAGGAGGGGTGGAGTCAGCATGTATTTCCAGTTTAGTAAGAAATAAATAAAATAATAATTAGTAAACTTATTAAAGTGAATAAAATATGGTATTAAAAATAATGATAAAAAGTGTTTAAAATTATAAATTATATAAAAAAAAAAAATAAAGCCAAAATGGAGCCTCAAGGCAAAAATATAGAAAATATTCCCAACAAGGAAAAAAGGGAAATCATAGCTTTACTAACCAGCATGTTTGAAAAACAAAAAGAAACACCTGAAGAATATAAAAAAATAGCTGATGAGCTTAAAAACCAAAATAATGAAATGAAGAGTAAATTGGAAGGCAAGCTGAAATGCTTGAAAAGTTAAAGGACCAGATCAAAAGGGGCCAAAATAAAATAAAAGAAGAAATTACAAAAGAAATAGAATAGATTAAAACACAAGTAAAAAAATCAAGAAATCGTAGAAGTAGATTTTGTCAAAGAAAATAAGGAAGTTGAGGTCATCAAAGAGATAGTAGAGTCAGATAGTGATAAATATAGTAGTTTGGAAATAGAAATTAAATTAGAATCAGATAGCGTTGCTACAGAGAAAGTAGAAACAAATGTAGATCACAAATAGAAGAGAGACATAAGTTCAAGGTAGAAGATAGCGTTGAAAATTTTTACAAAAAGTTAAAAAGGTTAAAGTAAAAGTTCGCGTTTGTTTTAAACGTAGATTTAAAATAAAAAGAAAGCGTAGAAAAAAATATTCATGGTTAGGAAAAATACGGCAGAGGTCTGTGAAGCTTAAAGGTTTTCTTATTTACAAGGCAGAAAATAAAATGGAAAGAGAAAGAGATAAAATAGATTTTAATCGAGAGATAAAAGTGAGAATATGGAGTATCGTTTATGTTAGTGAGTTAGTAGAAAGAAAAAAAGAACCACCAGACAAAAATTAAAAAATCGTAATCTGACGGATTCGCCGGCTTGACCTAGTATATAACAACCATGGACTTGGAATAATGGAAAATATTTAACAAAGGTTAATGAAATAAATGTAAAAACAAGTATCAAGTTAGTTTGAATAATTAAAAAAGATTAAAGTTAGTCTTAGTAAAATAAAATAACAATCTTAGAGGTTTTTAAAATGTCAAAGCAACGATAAAACAATTTATGTCAAAAAACCCTCGATTATGTCTTATCGATTATATTGATATCCCAGCTCATAAGTCTAGAACATAACGGAGCATGACACAAACAAAATAAATGTGTAAAATCAAATTAGACAAGCAAAATGATTATGTCAAAAACCCTCGATTATGTCATCAATTATATTGATATCCCAGCTCATAAGTCTAGAACATAGCGGAGCAAAATAAATGTGTAAAATCAAAATAGACAAGCAAAATGAAAATGTTTTTTTTTTTCTTAAAAAAAAAAGGAGAGTAAAAATAACGCTTTAAAAATAAAAATGAAATAAATAAGTGTATAATGAAAGTATTAATGAAAATAAAACATTATCAAATAAAATTTTAAAAAAAAGTGTATTAAATTAGGATTGAGGTGTGTGTATTTGGGCAAAGAAATTAAAAGTTGGTTTAAATCAGCACAAAATCTATCTGTGTGTTTAAATTGCCTTATACTTTGCTGCCTACTTCTCTTAACATTACATTTATTACCTAATGATGAAAATAACTAAAAATTCACTCTAGAAAAATAAGAATTTGAAGTGGTAAATACTTAGGAAAAGTGATCAATGCACATGTTAATCAAGAAAAATGTTTGTAAATAAATAAGTAGGTCAAATAGTTAAAATAAAATCAATAAAATCAAGTTAAATAAATAAGCATAAATCTATAGTAAATAATAATGAAGAATGACTCATAATAAACTAATCGATTTTTTTTTATTGAATACATGCATGTTAAATAAAGATGTTCGTAATGATTTACAAATAATATTATAAGATTAGTGTAAATAAATATTTTAAATTATGTTTCTTAAGGGTTATAAATAATATGGTAATATAAATAAATAGTGTAACATATTGTTCATGTGAATTTAAAAATAAGGTTGTAAGATTAGTAATAAAATATAAAGTCAATCTAAGGTGTATTAAGAGTGTGTAAGTATACATGGGTATATACGTGCACATACACTGGTAATATTCGGTAAATATGATACCTCATGATGCGTATCTTAAATGTATTTATCCAGATATCCTTTTAGGTTATTTTCTTGGCACTGCTGCACCTTATGATGCGTGCAAAAAGGGATTTATTTATTATAGATTCCCTGTAAGCAAGTCCAGTAATAACTCGATATCTAGAATATTAGTAGGTGTAGAATTATGCTGCACGTATACACATGTGTAGGAATTTATCTAGAGCAAAAGGGAATGAGGGTAGTATAGAAATAAGTTTAGTTAAAGATATGTTTAACGCTGCCGACTGGATATATTTTAGTACCCATAACGGACTTGTCAGGGATCATTCCTCTTTCCAAAAGATCCCTGTGCCACAAAATTAGTTTGTCCCGGTGGTCATTATCCATGATTTAGATCATTGTGAGCAATGTATTCGGCATAGATAAAAGAAAAGGATAGTCAAAACAGATTGCCCTTCGTATGTTAAGTAAAAGATATTAAAAAGCTAACTTAGAAAAATAATAAATTAATAAATCTTTAGTCAAGAATTAAAATTGCAAGAGATAAAATGGTAAAAAATGACGCATTTTATTCTAAAACGGAGGGGGGTGTAATGTGCCAAGGCCAAATTGGCACATGTATATAAAATAATTTTGTCTAAAAAAAAAAATTATTTATTATTAAAATCTTTCGTAAAAGAGTTTGAAAAAAAAATAGAAATTAATTGATTAAAAGGGGAGAGAGGGACTTTTGTTTAGAAAAGATAAAACTAAGAGTTCATAAAAGTTAAAGAGTGTTATTATTATAAATTAAAAGCTTCAAAATATAAATCTCTTTTCATTCAAATTGAATTAAAAAAAATAGTATTAAAACTAGTTTTGATGTGTAGAATAAAATTATATATGTGCGTGCGAATGTAAAATAAATGTATCAGTATTAAATATTATAAATAAATGAAAAATATATTTAAAAAAACACAGCGGTGTGCTACTAATTAAAGATATGAAAACAACACATTTTGAAATAGCTACTACTAATTAAACAGTCAATCAAAAAACACGTCATAGGAATAGTTATCACTAAAATTTCGACAACACCCATTTGCCAGAGGATATTAAAACAAAAAAACACTTTCCAGATATAAATAGCTAGATTTTTATTGGAGTTCAGTTTTATTCAGTCTAGTTTGAAGTGACAGTCTTGTGCAATTTCTATTATGTATCAAGAAACAAAAATGCATTGTTGAGCAGCTTTTGGAAATATACACTCGTACTTCAGCCTTTTTAGTCCAACAAGATCATCAAAACCTGCCTGAGAAATAATGTCTGCATAACAACTCAGAAATCCTCCGTCAAACGTTCAACTGTCTTCAAGAATAAGACCAATGGATTCGCACAAAATCTCTTCAAGAAATGTCCAAATCTAACCAGATAGATATAATCCATCAGAAGCAGCCAACAACAAGCAATATCCACGTTCCAAAAATCCTAGGTAAACATTTATCTATTATCATTTATACATAGTAGCCACTGCTGTAATTCGTAAATATTCAAGATTCAAATTATATGAACTCTATCATACATAAAATGAACTATTGATATGTGTGTTTAAGTTTCAAATGCTATTAATGCTTTATTATTATATTTGTGAATGCTATATGAGTTAATATGTGTGTGATCAATATATCAGTGTTATTAGTTAAATTAGATAAATACCAGTGTTCTACTATTAAAATCTGTAAGAATATTTAAACTAGTTTAGAAATGTTACTTTAAAAATGTGCGTGTGTTAAATCAGATTTATAAAGATGTTTAAATTTAGTCAATTAATGTTAATTAAAATAAAATGTCTTCAAACTTAAACTTTATTTGTCAGTCAATTTTTTTTACTAACCTTTTATTAATTCTTTCCACCACCAATTTTGTATAACTTTGTTATTGAATTAAAATTAGACTGAGCTAGTTTTAGGGAAGATTTCGAGCGCTGGATTATGAGCCTACTGCCCAAATATGTTAGTCTTCAGACTAGCTGGCTCCTGGGGTTTACCCCGAAACAAATAAAGTATTTGGATAGTAGGGGTTTGAATCTAGCAGCCGAGATGGGCTATTGTTGATAGTTAAAGCTATCAATAAGATCTCCCATTTTTCTCGAATGTGCCAGTTCATTCATGTAACCTTTATAAGATTATAAATGTATTATGAAGGAGTTTGAAACTGGCCAAAACTTATATATATGTATAAGTAAGTGGTTTCAGTGGTTCGACCTGGTACAATATATATATATATATGAGCCGTGCCTATGTATTTTAATGTGAAGAAGAAAAAAAATTAATAATAATAAAAAAATATTGAAAAGCTAAAATTTATAATTTTTAGGCATGCTTCTCAAGACACATATACATGAAATATATATACACAACTAAAGGAGTGGGAAGGGACATAAGGGTTAAATATAGGTTAGTAGATGGAACCATGAAGCTCAATCTTGGGCTAAGATTGACTGCTTCAATATATATATATATGTACATGCATTTTATTTTTAATAACAGTTTCTAGTTATCAAAATATTTTAAAACAATAATCTTTGAAATCTTTTAAATGTTTTTTTTATTTCAAAGAAATCAGGATTTCTTTGTTTTATTAGTTTAAATTAAATTCATTATAACTCAAGATAAAATTAAATATTGAGATTTTAAACAAGGCAAAACTGGGGGTACTGGATGAGTAGGCACTAGTTAGGGATTTTATGCATTCATTGATTACTCTGGTTGGCACACGGTAGCACTACTGTATGGAGAGTTTTGGTTTTTATGCTGGATTTGGGAAAAGGTAAGGGGGATTTAGATATAAAGGCCATAGAGTTGACAAAGATTATGTTGTGGAAATGGGATGGAGCAGAATATGGGAAAACTTAGACTGGGGAATGGAAAATAAAGTGGATAACAGGTTTCTCTGGGCATAATTATTGAGAGATTCTTGACTCCGTTTAAGGAGAAGCTACAGTACATCACATCACATCCTTGTTTAATAATAATTATGTGCTAGTATAAGAGATGGTGATCGTGTGAGATTTTGTTAAAACTTTTTTTATTATAATTCTTGGAAAAACATAGCTTAAGGGGAAATTATAGATTTTTGCAATTAACTCTATTGTTAAAACTCAAGATACTAAAAGTATTTGTAATTAAATATATTGCTAGAGTCAATCTATTGTGCCAATTGAACAAGAACTTTTCCATTAATTAAAAATGCATTGAGAATAAAAGGACAGCATTTAGAAGTGTCAAAATACATCTAAAAATAAATTGTGAGGTGTAAATACTGTTCACTGAAAAACATATAAATTACAGAGTTTGCTTTGGTTTAAAAAAGGAAGATTTATAGTGATAGATATATAAAATCTCCAAAACTTTTGCTAGAAAGAATATTATTCAGCACCATGGAAATGATCACTGGCTAGAGGACATTGAAAACTTTGCCCTCAGGGAATTACATCTCACAAACCCACCTAAAGCTGCCTGAGTGATCACCAACTATGAAAAGGATGGATTCAGCAAGCTAACCAGATATGTCAAAAAACCATTGGACAAAGCAAAGGATGCATGCCAGCAGTTTTAGAACTGAAATCATATAAGGAAAGTTCCCACATGATGAAAGTGAAACAGCTGATTGAACAGGGTAAGTATGAACTTTTAAACTATTATTCTGATTAGCATAATAAAATACTAGACTCCATTAACTTAATTGTACATAAAAGTTTTATTATTACAATTTATCCAAACGGCTTCAAACACTTTTTAACAAAACTCTTTATTTGTACATATACATACACCTACATTTTGACTGACCTGCAGTCTTCTTCAGAGCAAGTTTATTTTGATCTTCTAAAAAAAAAAAACTTGCTCTGAAGAAAACTGCAGGTCAGTTAAAACGTAAGTGTATATATATGTACAAATAAAGAGTTTTGCTAAAAAGTGTTTGAAGCAGTTTGGATAAATTGTATTTATATGATATTATGGCAAAAATAAAGAAAAGTGTGGTTTTGGTAATATTTATGAAAAGTTTTATTAATAGAGTGTGGGTTTTTTTAAGAGGGATTATTTATTTCATGTTATTTTGGATAAATTGAATAGGGGGGCTATGGTGCTATTTTACTAACTTTTTATTAATTAAAATTATGTACAATTTTAATTCATTTTATTGTGCTCAAGGTGTGTGTAGTTTTGAGTCCCAAAAATGTTAACTTCTTGATCTAGGATGACAAACAGAGGTGGGGATAAAGATTAATTAAGAGTTCTGCCTGTAAACAAACACAGGAACCTTATATCAAAATCTGCTGTTTGTAAAAAAGATGCTCAATGGCTGTACGCAAACAACGGACACTTGTGCCATCCATTAAAGAATTGAATATAATTATGTAAAATATACACAGTTTGAGTGGTGCATGATACTGCCCATTCTTATTAGTAAGATGACTTAAAGTCACATCTTTTTGGACAGGCCTCCAGAATAAACCTGGATTGCTATCATTCGTAGGTTTTATGTTGTGCAGTTCTCTTGGGGAAAAGATATAAAACATTTAATAATGAATTGTATTTAAAGGAAAATGAATGGAATTAAAATTTTACATTTCTCTTTTGTCTTAAATTTTGGATTTAATCTGTTGGAGGACTCTGAAAAGGGAATTGGAAAAGCAGTTAATATTAGAAAAAATGGATATAATAAATATTTAAACCATATTTAAGTGCCTCTGTCTTTAATTTCTCTTATAATGTGAACAGTTAAATGTCCAACTGGTTTAAACATAAAGTATAATTAGTAGAGTCTGTGTAAGATTATGACTTAAAATTTATTATATGATTGCAATACATAAACAAATTTATCACTATGATCATTGAAGATTCTTCTTGACTTAGTGTTAGGCTATATGCCCAGTGGTGCCCTTGCACCAGTCACCATAATTTTGGTAATCTTAGAAATTTTATGGATATTTGTATATTGATTCTATAAGTATTTCTTCCGTGATTAAAGCATTGCGATCATTAAAATATAGATTCAGGATATTGTCATATTCTGAATAATATTTATAGAAATGCAACATCAACAACCACAATACATAATGATGCTATGATGATTGATAGGATGACTCTATATCTCCAAAAAATTTTACAGCAGTTTTGGAAGAAGTATTTTGTAGATTAAAATGGGAAGCTAAGAGAGTAAAAGTAAATTGAGATTATTTATGTTATCCAGATCTCGCAGATAATGTAATTGTTTTTGCAAATACTGCTTTAGAGCTTCAGAAAATGTTGCAAGATTTATCAGATGAATGTGACAAAGTAGAAGTAAAGGTAAATGTTAAAAGACTAAAGTAATGTTCAATGTATTTTCTCATAAAAAGAAAATAAAGATTGGATATTGATGAGTTAGAAGAAGTTATTACAGATGGAAACATAATGGATGAAATTAATCATAGAATTAAACTTGGTTGAAATACTTTTGGGAGAAATAACTTAATATTAAAATGAAATATACCTATGTGTTTGAAAAGGCTTTAAATAAATGTGTTTTACCAGTTCTTCCATATGTATCTGAGTTATTTAACAGAAGAGCAATACAGAGACTTCAGACCACTCAATTAAGTATGGAGATAAAATAAAATACATGGGTGAGAGGACAAACATGAGTTACTGACCTCATTGAAAGAATTAAGAAACTGAAGTGGAGTTGGGCTGGAACTATTGCTAGAAGAAAAGATAATAAAATGGATAATTGAAATCTTAAACTGAATTCCAAGAGATTGTAAAAGTTCTACAAAGAGACCACACATGAGCTGGATGGATGAAATAAAGAAGTATGTTGGGATGATGTGAAGAAAAGAGCTAGAGATCAGAGAAAATTATGGATTAAATTTGAAGAGACCTTCATCCTGCAGTGGATTGATAATTGTTGAAAATGACGAGATGATATAGATTTAAAAAATATATAAATTTTTCAATTATCCCAATAACTATATATACTTATATATTTTTAATAAATTCTTAAATATCAGTCTTTTATCTTATTTTTATTTTTAATTGATTATTTTTGTATAATCTGTTTTATATTTTCAATATATATTTTTTCTATATTTTTATAACTTAAAATTATAGTGAAAAAATTAAAATGATAGAATAAATTATGAAACACTAAATTTAACCCCAATCTCTTTTCCCAACCTTTGTGCATGTCTTCAGCATAACTTCCATATCTTCTATACTTTCTGTGCAGAAGAAGATATCATCTGCAAATAAAAGATCCAATAATGTATATACTCCCCTGCCACCTACTAATGGTATCTCATAGGGCATCCTTGCCTTAGTCCCACCCCATTATTAACTTTAACTGATTCTATATTCCCTAATATGTATGTATTTTACTAAACTTACCCATAATCTATATCTATTAACTCTATCATATGTCTTCTCTATGTCTATAAAAAACATATATAACTGTCTATCTGTATTTCTACTCATATCTATAAGTTGTGTAACTATAAATAAACTATCTCCTATATGCCTATCTGATCGAAAACCTCCTTGCATTTCTTCTTTATTATTTTCTTCTATCCATTTTGTGCCCCTTCCAGCCACCATATATGTGAAAACTTTATATAACACTGACATTGCCACTATTAATCTATAATTGTTTAACTTTCTATGAACTCTACTTTTTCTTTAAATAGTAGCCTTACTTTTGTATTATTCCAGCTATTTGGAAATTCTCTCTTTTATGCCATCTTATTAAAACATGATAATAGATTTAATTTTGCCATATTTCCTAAATTCATCACCATCTCTGCCATCCATCTATCTAAACCTCTTACCCTTTTACTTGTCAATTTCTTCCCTGCCTCATTCAATTCATTTTTGATAAACCTAATATTTTCTATTATTCCGTACTTTCATGTTTTTTGTCACTCTGTCCTTCACATCTAACATTTTTCTATATTCATTACATACTTATTTAAGATTGTTTCTTTTTTTTCTTAGACCTCCACTCTTTTTCCACATCATTTAATAATACTATTTCTCTCTCCTCTTCATTCCTTCTTTTAATACATTTTCAAATTTTTTTACTCCCATCTATTCTACTTTTATTAATATCCTCCAACAATTTATTATTCAATTTAATTCTCTATATATAATTATCGATCTATATAATTATCTATTTTAGCCAACTTCTTTTGTTTAAAATATTTTTGCCATTTAACATTAGAATCTTTCTCACTTTCTTTGTTCTTAATAGCACACTTATATTCTCTGCATGCTTTTTTCTTATCTTTTACACTTAACTATTACTTTTATTTTTCTGAATATTTTCACCTAAAACCCTATTTGACACTTTTTCTACTTCACCACATCAGTCCTTATATTCATCCCGAACCAACTCTTCCATAATTTCTTCAATTTTTATTTTATATTCTTCTAACTTATCCTTATCAATTCTCCATCCACATCTTTTACTATCCTTTCTACTTTTATTACTTTCAATCACATTACTAATCATTTATATTATAAAGAAATTATGATTACTATTATATATTTTCTCTTCATTATCATATACTTTAATTTTCTGTACTTTATTCATTTCCTCTTTCTCTACTAATACATAATCTATTGTGTGAAATACCTTGTTTCTAGACCATGTGTATTTTCCCTCATAAATATTTGACAAATTTCCAATGTTCAAATTCACCCTCTGACAAAAATTCTTCAAAAGCTGTCATTCTTGTTATCTACATCATCAATTTCTTCAATATTACCCATTTACATCCCCTGTAACCATTATTTTCTTTCCCTTTTCTTCTTCAATATGCCCATTCACATCCCCTATAACCATTATTTTTCTTCCCTTTTTCTTTGTAACTCCATATATCCTTAACTAGGCATTCATAGGTACTACTGCTCCACTTCATTATAGTTCGACTATCTCCAGTAGCTGTATACACTATAACCACCATCCATTCTTACCTTCCTAACCTTATCTCAAACCATAAATGTTCTTGACATTTAACAGTATTTAAATATTTTTTGACATAACTCCTATACCATCACCCCTTTTTTCTATTCATACCCTGCCATACTATGTCTTCCAGTATAGGTTCTTCTTCTTCTCTTAGATGTGATTCCACTACTGCTAATAAATAAAGCTCTTCATTTTAAATTGCTTTGTTTAATTCCAGCCACTTTTCTGATCTCCTACTACCTTGCATATTCAAGTATCCAATTTCTTCTTTCCTAACTACCTTTTATAAATTAGTTTGACTTTTTCTTCTCCATTATATTTATAAATAACTTGCTTACCATTAATTTTGCAAACCCATTCCCTCTCCACATTTACATTTATATCCAAATCAGGTATCCTTTGTTTATTTCTTACATCCTGTCTATTCTTCTTTCTGATGACACTGCAATTCAAATCCTACCCCCCTTTAAAAGTTTCCCAAACAATATTCTTTATAAATCAAATTCCCTAATACTTCACTTCCTTGTTTTGCTAAGTGCAATTCTTCTTTACTATATAACTACCTCTTACTAATAAAAAAATCCCACACATCCACAAACATAACATCATTTCTCTCACACAATTTTTCCAATTTCTCATTTATAGAACATGCCCTATCTAAGATAGACCTATTGTCAAATCTTAGTAATAATCCAATTATTCTTACTCTTCCTTTAATCTTATTCAAATTCCTAATCAGTTCTATGTACTCTTCCATTACTCTCTCCGATGGCTCTGACAAATTATTTGTCCCTATCATAACATACACATTTCTTCTTCCTTGTTTCTTTACTTTATCTGTAACATCACTAATTCTAGCTCTAGTCAGACATATTCTTACATACCTGCTTCTATTTTCCCTTGCAATTATATCTTCACATTCTCTAATTAGTGAATCTCCTATCAATACTGCCTCATAGTTTACTTTCCCTACTTCATCTGTAACATTCTCTTCCACATTCTAGATTCCTTATCTATTGCTTACTTATCATTTCTACTCAACAATTCCTTTACTGCTCACACTTCATTTCTAACAATTTTAATTTTGCTTCTGCAACCTTTACTTCATCCTCTAGCTTACTTATTCTTTGGCTAACCATCTCCATTGCACTACCTATTTTTTCATCCATATCTCTTGTCACTCCACTAAAAACATACACTATCCTATCTTCCTCAACTACATTTTGCTCCATTCTCCTGACTTTCTCTTTAAGCTATTTACAACTAGAAACCACTTTTTGACATCTTTATCACATTTACACACTGTCTACATAACCATAATTCTGTTATATAGTTCCTAGTCTTATTTAAGCATTTCAAATGATAATCCTCATCACATATAGTATACTCTACATAGTACATCTAAGTTCTTTCTGACAATTATATATACTCTTCAAAGCACTTTATACAAAAGGAGACACACTTTACTTTCTTTTAATGGCAATCCATAAACACACGTTCTCCAACCTTAGATCTCAAAACATTATTTTCTTTGTCAAATAATCACTTCCTTTCTTAAATTAAAAAAATCTTTAGTAGCAAAATTATTAAAAATTAAATAATCTTACATACAACTTAGTTATAAATCCTCCTTACAGTAAAACCTCCACAACAATAAAAAATTACTTCTATGTTAACAAAACATTTTGCAAACATTATCAATATTATTTTCGATCTTTCCAAATATAATTAAAACTATCTCTCTAATTCTAATTTTTTCTCCATGTCTACACAGTAAGCATACAGTTTTGTAGCAATCTATTTTTTAATAATAATCACAAAAAATATAAGCCTTAACTTATGTGATTTCTCTTTATATGGAGTCAGGAATGCCCAGAAAAACCTGTTAGCCACTTTGAATCCCTTTCCATTCTCCACCCCAAGTTTTCCCATATTCTTCTCTATCCTGCTCAATCCCATTTCCACAACATAATCTTTGCCAACTCTATGGCCTTTATATCTAAAAATCTCTTATCGTTTCCCAAACCCAGCATAAAAACCGATAAGCCACTTTCTGTATAATCACTTTGTTCATATTTATTCCTCCACAACTTCATTATTTGTATCCTTTCTGCTTTCAGACATTTACATTCAATTAACAGATGCCTAATATTTTCTATGTTTTCCTTACACAACTTTCAGATTAAATCACCCATATTTTTCCATTTATGGGTCTATTCCCTTGTTGCTAAAGATCCCGTTCAAGCCTTAAACAATAAACTACTTTCCTTGCTATTTACATAAATTAACTCTCACCCAATATTCTGTTTACTTCTATACATATTTAAACTTTTTTTACTCTCCATCTCTCCAACTACCTATTCTTTATTAATGCATTTATTCTTCTATCCCATTCCTAAACACTCAACAATTCTCCTAACACAATCATTTCACCTTTTGTATAAGTATACTGCCATAAATTCTTTATCTAAATCTTCTGCATATCACATTACCTTTCTCACCCATCTTGTTGCTTGCCCTTAATTCATAACCCAATTAAATACTATTTTGGCTATTCTTTTATTATGCATAAATTGAAATCTACCAAACATTTTCATTTTGCTTTTTACATCTCTCATATAAAAACCTGACCATCCCATTTCTCCTTGAATTGCCTTCTTTGTCATCCACACTTCTGCATCTAATGCACATCTTCCTACTTCTCTTTGTATTTTTTCTAAGAAATCTAACACCTCTTTGCTAACACATAATGCATCATTACCATATGTTAACCCTGCTGCTGCCACTTCCTTCCATACAATTCTAGCTACATCATATTTACTATATGAGAACACTGTTAATTTTTTTTTATCAATCCCTTTCTTTTCTTTGCTTCATTTATCACTTTTTCTCCCATTCAATCCAAGCAATTTCTCTGATTAATTAAGATGATTCCCAATAGTTATATCTATTCACCACCCTCTTTTCCCAGTATTAATGTGATGTGATGCACTGTGACTTTTCCTTATACAGAGACAGGAATCTCTCAGCAACTATGCCCAGAGTCTCCACCCTAAGTTTTCCCATAATCTGCTCCATCTCATTTCCACAACATAATCTTTGTCAACTCCATGGCCTTCATATCTAAATCCCCTTAGCTTTTCCCAAACCTAGCATAAAAAACAATAACTCACTTTCTGTATAATCAATTTGTTCATATTTATTCTTCCATAACTTCATTATTTGTACCCTTTCTGCTTCCAAGCATTTACATTGAAGTAACAGATGCCTAATATTTTCTATGCCTTCCTTACACAACTTGCAAACTAACATATTTTTCCATTTACGTATATATTCTCTTGTTGCTAAAGATTCCATTTGAGTCTTAAACAATAAACTACTTTCCTTACTATTATCATAAATTATATATATTTAAACTCATTTTACTCTCCATACTAGTTCTCCATCTCTCTATTCTTTATTAATATATCTATTCTTCTAGCCCACCCCTTACCACTATAACACTCAACAATCCTCCTAACACAATCATCCCACCTTTTGTACAAGTATACTGACATAAATTCTTTATCCAAATCTTCTGCATACTGCATTACCTTTCCCATCCATCTTGTTGCCTGTCCTTTACTTGTAACCCAATTAAATACTATTTTGGATATTCTTTTATTATCCATAAACTGCAATCTACCAAACATTTTCATTTTGCTTTTTGCATCTCTCATATAAAAACCTGACCATCCCATTTCTCTTGAATTGCCTCCTTTGCTGTCCACACCTCTGCATCTAATGTATGTCTTCCTACTTCCTTTTGACTTTCTCTAAGTAATCTAATATCCCTTTACTAACACATAATGCATCATTGCCATATGTTAACCCTGCTTCTGTCTTCAGTTACTCTTCATGGTCCTGACATCTAGTGGTATTAAATTGTGCCTAGTCTTTCTTCATTTATAATTTCTGAAACTATATGAAATTAAAAGTATAAAATACATAATTTTTTTAAGTGATTTTATTTACATAAATGTACTAAAAAGTAATTGCACTATAAAATAAAAAATAAATTTTTTTCAGTTTTTACAAATAAAAGCATGGGATGATCATATTTAAAAATTAATGCCTTTTTTATATCAATAATAAATAGGTTTTAGTTGCAAGTAATATAACAAATAAATTGGTAATGATACAATTTCTAAACATGATCGTCTACATTTTTATTTGTTAATGCTGGAGAAAAACTTTTTTAGAGCATTTATATGAAGAAAAGTATTTCATTAATTTTTTATTTTATTTTAAACTAAGCTGAGAAGTTTAAAGTCAATGAAGCACATTAAATGGGGAAATAACTAATTTATCATAAAATACCTTATTGCCTTCAGTGATGTAAGATAGCATAGGATTGGTCATCATGAGTCTTTCATGCCATCAGTCAACTTCATACCCTAACTGCAACCCTAGAACTAAGTGCTTCTACAATCTCATTTTCATCCTATAATTACTTGCCCAAAAATTGCGATTTCAATTGTTTTTCAAACCTTTACTTCTATGCAGAGCTGGCACAAGAAAAAGTGAACCTGGAACAATGTTTTCATGCAGAAAACGGAGGGGGGGGGTTACAATGATAAAAAATATTTAGATATTTAAGAAAATTGTTATCTTATTTGCAGATATATAAATCAAATCTAAATGTTTCATTTCATTAAAAATTTTATTCATTTTAAATGAGAGTTAACTGAAAAAAAAAGCATTCAGGAAAATAAAATATAATTTATTGTATTTTATTTTGTTTATTCGGTACTAGTCTTATAGCTAAAGACGCCGCTCTATGGCACCATTTTTGCGTTAAAATGCCATTTCCGCGGCCGACACGTTCGAATCCGCATTTTCTATAATACAACTTTTTTGTTGTGCTACAGATTGCAGGCCGCTATGTCACGTCGCAGTACAGCATGTATTTCACATCGCAGCAAATACATTTTCCGAATTCGCAGTTTATAAAATGTTTACGGCTTGGTGAGAGGGTGTATTTTTTGAATTGGATGGAAATGTTGTTTTCATTGGATTTTTTTTTATTTTAAAGTATTGAAATGTTAAAATTTTGTAAAGGAATAATTATCAGACTTTTTACACCGTACTGTATTGAAGTTTTAATTGTGAAAATGTTGACAAGATATATGTGTAAAGTGAGTTGGAATTAGGTAAAGCGTCAAGTAACGTACTGTTCGTAACATTCCACGAGACCAACAAGATTCTACCGTGTGTATATTTTTGAAGTAAAAAAGAGCGGTAACACAAAAATATCCAGTAAGAAAAGTACAATTCTGCATGTTTTTTTTGTAAATTTCATAAAAAGCATATATTATAAACATGATTAATAAGTAAAAAAGACATTTTTGTTGTTGTTTAAAAAAGTTTTACTTTCTTTCTTTTCTCCGACTACGGTTATACTTTGTTGAATATAGTTTATGTTTATTCTTATCATTTATTTTATAGATGTTACTAAAAAAAAATATTTACAAAAATACGATTTTTATATTTTTTATTTTAGCATTACAAACAACAGAACACTAAACCTAACCCTAAAACTAACCCTAAATCTAATCCTAAAACTAAACCTAACCCTAAAACTAACCCTAAACCTAACTGTAACAACTTTTACTTTTTGTTGTCATTCTATATGAAGTAAAAATAGTGATAAAGCCGTAACCCCAGTAAAAAAATATACGATAGAAAATTGATTATTCTAATAAAGCAAAATAAAAAACACGAATCAAATTGTAATTTGTTTATTTTATTTTACATTTATTATTATCATTTAATTTGTATACGTTAATAAAAAATAATATTTAAAAAAGACAATTTTGTTTTGTTTTTATTTTCGCATTACAAAAAAACACATCAAAATGATTAAAATCAACGGCCTGGGAATGTTCATATTTTATAGTTTTGGCATGAAAACGGCGCCATCAAACAGCGTCTTTATCTATAAGACAAGCACCGTTTATTCAAATAACCATCAATTTGTACAAATTAGTTCTTATAATGTATAAATAATTGATTATTATTATTTGTAAATTATAAATATGACTTTGTGCAATTTTATTGAATCAATATTTGACAAAATCAAATCAAATACATGTAATGCAATATGTATATATATATATGTGTTACTTCCTTGAATGTTTTATTGTGAAACCATTATTATCATCATAACTTTTTTTTTTTGTGAATTATAATTCAATGTATAAAATTTCTAATGTTGAACCATTCTTGATGTGTGAGTTCACATTAATATGACAAGAACATACATGGTGAAATATTTAAGTATACACATTGTATGTAGCTGAAAAATCCACATCACTACACAACCAGTGCTTCTACACTTGTTTACTTCACACATGATAGTCACTGTAGATCAAATTATAGTTTTGGCAAAAAATGACTTTAGCGAGTGATAAAACATTTTATTCTTTGATTTTCACAGAAAATTTATGTCATGCAGGGGTGGGCTTTGATAAGTGCAGGGCCCTCATACCACCCTCGAGTTGCTTCTGCTTTTATCTACATAACATAAAATAATTAATGAAATTTCACTTAAGACCACTCAGTAAGATTTAAAAGATAAAATTTCAAGATTATAAAATCAATCATTATATTCTTCAGCATACAAAATGTGTTCTTATTAAATCTAAAAATGTAAAGATAACATTTTTCTTGTATTGGGCATGAGATAAATAATTGCCAATTTTTTTAAAAAAATGCACTTTATGAGAAACTTTAGAATAGTTTTTGCAGAAGCAAACTTATCTACTTGATAAAGATCAGCTTTCAACGGTATTAAATAAAGTGCATTATTGCTTGCTTTCATTGGGAAAATACAACCGAATAATGAATTCAGCAAAGAGCTACGATTAAGTTTTTAAAAAATTTAGTTGGCTAAAGAAGGACAGCATTGTGAGATATTAGATATTAAGCAGAGAAATAATATGTTTAATTATTTGTCCTGTATAATTGGTTTGTATAATCATTCCAAATTCATCTTTAATTTATTTCAATCTATTTTTCCTTTTTTTCCTCAGTCAGATAAGCCATATTTTTTGTTTGCCAATTCATGATAAAAAAATGCAGAATAAAGAATGGAAGATATTTATTAGTAAAACATAATGATCTTAGGACTAGAGGAGAATTTACTAAATTATGGGATATAGTATATAATAACAAGAAAAATTATGATAAAAAGAGTTGATAATAATTACTTTATGACACATGAAAAATAATAATAATAGAGAAAATAGAATAAAATAAATGAAACACAATATTTTTGAAGAAAGTAGTAGGAAAAAAAGATAGGTGCAATATAAGTATATCATCATTTATAACCATTATCTCCAGTTTCCTTGATCCCTAGTTTCTCTTCTTCACACCATATCAGTAAACTTCTTAATTTTATCCATTCATCTCAGGTGTTCTTTTTCTAGTTTTTTTACAATCTCTTGGAATATAATTTTAAAACTTCAACCATCTATCTATTATTATATCTTCTAGAAATGTGTTCTGATAAGCTCCATTTTCCTCTATTTACTTCTTTCAATGATATCAGTAAAATCTATTTATTCTTTCATTAATGTATTTCATTTTCACTCTCTTCTTGTTACTCCTTACATCTCTCCATACTCTGATGAGTGGCCTAAAGTCTTTGTATTCTTCTTCTGTTAAGTGCATAAGACACAAATTCATAAGTAAGAATTAATAAAACATAAGTATTAAGAACTTTCGTTTTCAAACATATTAAGTAATTTCTATTAAAAGTACTATCAAGGTTTAATTTTATGATTAATTTCATCCATTATGTTTCTATATGTATTAATAATCTGACTAGTTATTTGTATTTTCTTCTAATTCAAAATTATCAATCTTTGTTTTCTTTTTGTAAGAAAATAAACAGAATATTACTTTTACGATGACTCCGCGTAAAGAGAAACTATATTCCATCGCATTGATTTTAATAAGAAAACTTCCGTCTCTTTGCCTTTTGTCTAAAGCAATGTGCAAGCAATTCGGTGACGGACTTAATGAAACAGTTCTTTAAGCACTTTTCCGAAATCTAGTAAGATAATTCTATCTATAGTCATGTTTTATACTTGTCGTTATTTATAAAATGAGAGAATAGAATAGGTGTAACCTTGAAAGTTAATAGTTGCTAACGTAATTATTAAAGCCCATATATTTTATGTTTACTGAAATAGTTAAAAGGGGATGAATGAGGCATTCATATAGATATGGATTTAAAATTTTTTTAGAGCCGTTAAATTTTTGGAAAAACGTAGAGCCAAGTAACAACAAGGATTGTATAGAATATTGGTGTAGAGAAAGTATTTGCAGTTAAACTACTAACATTGGCTATTGTGTTAGAAATCTAGTATAAAATTATTTATGATCTAAGCTATACAATAATTGAACATGTTTAGATTAAGTATATTAAATACGATAATTGAAACGAATATTCCGTCACATGATTTAAGTTTTAAATAGAGTTACTGTTCAATGTTTTCTGCCTTATAAGAATTCCCCAATAACTAATATTTGAGAAATTTTTTATCTAATCAATATGTCACAGAATCTAAGCTTACGCAATAATTTTCTCTAACAAATTTTTACTACAGTAGTTAGTCTGACGTATTCATTTGCTGTATGAGCGCCCGTGAGTTACTATCAAGACATAGCGAACAATAAATAATCCCGCAAAGAGTGATTTAGCCATTTATTATCTGAATTAATTTATTAGTATTTTGTATACAATAATAAGCTCTGGTTAAATAAAAATATGTACCATTAACATAATAGAATAAAAGCACAAATATTACTCAAAAAATCAGCCCTAAGGTGTATCAAAAAATAGTAAGATTATTACAATCTGAATAACCCTAAACTCCCTTTGGATCCGGATCTTCAGTGATGAGCTGCACTGGGACTGGGATTTTAGCAGCTTCTGCTGAAATCTGTCGCCTTTCCTCGATCTTCTGTCCAGTTTCTTCAGCGATTGAAATTCTTAACAGACTGAATGAAGAACTTTATATTAGATGTGATATGTAGGACTATTTCCGTCATCTATGAATGAATGTTGAATGTATAGAAAATTTTAAACTTTCCAAGTACAAACAACATGTTAGTAATAACACATATAGACAACACAATTGTTATTCTCTGAAGTAACTTAATTTAACTTTAAACTTTTTTCTGCATTCCATATATTTTAATTTGATCTATAATTAGAATTTATCTAATTAAGGATGTAATTAGTTGTTTTTTTTCTTTTCTGTCAGGAATTTATAGTCATTTATAGCTTCTCTTTCAAGCGACACACGCTTTTAATTTTATTTATTATAATTTTAAGAGAGAAGTTTAAAATTCTTAATAATTTAATTCTCTAAGGAATTTTTACTGAGCTGGTCAATTCCCCTTTTCTATATTAACTGATTTTAATTTTTTATTATTATTTATAAACATGTACACATATCACTCCTCTCCTTTCTTCAGAGATCTATGGCTTTTCTCTTAAATAATGTAATTTTTAAAGATATCTTGGTGGCTTCTTCTTACTTTGAGATTTATACTGTTCTGTTTTAAGATTAACTTCCTCATGAGTGGTTGCTTCTATTTTATTTTCATTATCCGTGCATCCTGTATTCAATTCTTCACTTTCTACTTCAGTTATTTGTTCACTGTTCTTTCCTTCATTAAATTTTTGACTTTATTCTACGGATGGTAAATAATTATTTGTTACACCCATTCTTATTTATATGATTAGTGTAGTGATAAAATTGTGTTCTTGTTTAAGACTGTCAGCACAATTTTACATATTACTAATTTAATTACCATGTATGGTATCCACTTTTTCTTTAGTGAGTTTAACCCAAACATTTTGGCTACTGTTGCCTGTCATAGTTTCTAATGAATTTTGTAGCAAGTGTACTGATGATTGTTTGGTTCTACATTTTTCTAGCTTGGTAATTTTTTAGCTGGTGAAATCCTCATTGAGGCTTTGTGAATAGGGTGCTGGTATTGAAATTCTATATAAAGTGCTCTATGGAATCGTCTCAGAATCTGCTGGTGGTCTGACTTTATTTGGATAGTCAATATTTTAATGCCCATAAACATTAAATTAGGGTTCATTTTGCCCTGAATAATGTAAAATGGTAGTTAGATAATTTTATCACTTATCTGTATTAGTGTAATAACTTTTCCAACTACTTCATTTTGCTTTCCATTTACTTCTTTTGTTATAAGTTTTGTTTTCTCTAGTTTAATAATTTTATTTTTGAGTCTGTAATATTGATTTCCAGTTTTTTGAACTGCTCTCGATTTTCATGGAAACTGGTAGGACAAATATGTTAATAGATAACATTATTTGATCATTATTTATGGTTTTCACATTTTAAATGTCTATTTGCTGGTCATTTCCACTAGTTTGTTGAAATGAGCATTTTTTTCCTCCTTTTAGTTATTTTTGCAAACTTTCACCAAATTCCCTATTTTCTTACAATTTTGACATTTTTCAGTTTTCCATTCACAGATTCTAGCCATATGTCTTGACTTTTCACAACTGCAATCTTCAATTGCTTTATTTTCATTTATTTCATTTCTTTTAACCACATTTGTTTGACATGATTCAGCTATTTTTCCAATCCAAAGCTGTTTTGATTGCTTCATGAGGAAGATCCATTTTGATCGCTGTTTGTGTGAAAGGTCACTGTCAATAATTGGCCTTGGAGCCTCCCAATAGATATGTTCCACAAAAATTGTTGCAATAGTGCTTTTAAATAATTGCCAAAAACATGTATCAAAAAATAGTAAAGTTATTACAGCCTGTATATCCCTAAGCCCCCTTTGGGCCTTTAGTGAGTAGTTGCACTAAGAAACAACCATTTCTGCTGAAGGGCTTCCATCACATTTCTTTGCTCTTCAATCTGCTGTCTAATTGCTTCAGCTGTTGAATTTCCAGACAGGCTGAATTGGTTCAGATTTTCAAGAAATTTTGTATTATCTGCTGCTGTTGTTCTCTAAAGTCACTAATTTAATTTTAATTAGTTTTGAACTTTATTCTGTATTCTATATATTTTGATTTTAATCTTAACCTACACTTAGAATTTATCTAATTAAAAATATAATTAGTTTTTTTTTTTTCTATCAGGAATTTTTAATTTTCTAAGGAATTTTTTACTTAACTGATTTTAATTTTTTTATTAACTTAATTTTTTTTATTTTTTATAAATGTATATATGTATCATAGAATTAAACTTAGTTGGAGTGCTTTTGGTAGAAATAATTTAATATTAACAGGAAATATGCCTATGTGTTGAAAAGGAAGGTTTTTAATAAATGTATGTCACCAGTTCTTACTTATGGTTTTTTAACTTGGACACTTAACAAAAGAGCAATACAGAGACTTCAGACCACTCAGAAAGGTATAGAGAGATGAATGTTAGAAGTAACAAGAAGAGATCAAAAACAAAATACATGGGTGAGAGAACGTGTTACTGACATGAAAGAATTAAAAGACTGAAGTGGAATTGGGCTGGACATATTGCTAAAAGAGATGGACAGTTGAAATCTTAAATGGAATCAGTGATTGTAAAAGATCACGTGAGGTAGATGGATAAAATAAAAATGTGTACTGGTGTGATGTGGAGAAGAGAGGCTAGAGATGGGAGAAAATAGATGGAACACGGAAAGATTTTCATCCTGCAGTGCTTCGATAATAGTTGAAAATGGTGATGATATACACATCAAAGCTTTAGTTTTTAGGTACTAGATAGTAGCACATCAAATCTTTATCCACTACTGCTCTTTTCATATCCTACAATTGGTCAAAATGATGACATCTGTAGAATGAAAGATCTTTCAAGCAATAAATTCATCAAGTGATATGTGTTCATCAAAGAAGTATATTGATATAAAGGCCTCTCTGCTATATTTTTAATTGTAGGATTACAAAAGCCAAGTTTCTGTAATCAGTTTAAAAAATTTAATATTCACAAGAGGTAAAAAAAATTTTTCTATATGCTTGTTCTCTTAAGAGCTGACTTCCAAAGAGGTGAGTGTGATATTCAGCTTTAACAAATTTAATATTTCTGAGAGGAAAAAACATTTAATAAAATAGAATTGATAAAAAAAGCTTCTAATAAATAATAACATCAGTGCACCAAAATTTTCTTTTTCTGTAATATTGCTCAGACCATATATTTTTGTGATCTTAAATTGAGTACTGAATAGACAACTATATGAGGTAAATAATACTAGCATTAAACCCAGTCTGGTAAATAACATTATCATCTATTTTCCAGTTATTTTATTAAATAAAATTTTGAATTAATATGTGATACAAAAATGCTTTTTTACTTCAGATTATTTCTATGATCTATATTTTGCAAATTAGGAAGTGGTAACACCTCATGAAAGTCAAAGCATGTTATTTCTTGAATTTCTTCAATTTTAAACATCTTCATAATTATTTCAAATCAGGAAAAAAGTGAATTCAATAATAGTTCAAACTACTCAAAAACTTAATAAAATCAAAAGAAATTGGGAAAAAAATAAATTAAAATATACTATAGTAGTAATAATTTTCTTTTTCTGGCTGCTATTTATGTGATTATTCATGGTAATTATGTTAATTCATAGTTTACTTTTAGTAATTAATTTTTTATTAATTCCTGAAAACACTATATGCAATATAATAAATTGTTTTTTGTTAAATTAAAAATCTGTTATAACCCCCCTCCTCTCACATATTTCAAGTTCACTCATTTTAAGCCATTAAGTTTTTTTAACTGACATTATATATTCTGATTACTTGATATTTTACTTTCTTTATTCTATTATATGAATTACATTTAAAACAAAAGATTTTGTTAGGAATTCTAAGAAATATTAAATATAACTTCACTATTTGCAAAACATAATTAGTCAGAAAAAATGAATATTCTTTTTTTTTGTGATGGAGTGGTTAGCGTATTTTCATTCATGACCATAATATGAGTTGTTTTTGTTTTCAGCAATGAAATTTTTTTAAGATGGTTGAAGATTAGTACCCAGGTTTAGATTTTTCTTATACAAGTGGGCCAAAAACAACTCAATTTTCCAGTTCTTTGTCAGGAAGTAGATGTATAGCTGTTCTTACCTAGAATGTAAAACAAGGATCTAAAAACTAAACTGGGCATTATGGGCTTTGTATTGCAATATCCTAATCGGATCAAAAAGGGATGAAAAAAATTTAATAAATGATTTCAAAACACAATATATTGTTATTTTAATTACTGACATAGTTTATAGGGTTATGTATTTCTGGATTAAATCTTAAAAAATCACAGATAATTATTATTTAATTGTCCTATTTGTTTTGTATATATAGATTTATACTTATGACCGTATATGTGTATATATAAACCTTAAAGCTAAACTAGTCAATAAAATAATTAAAATGATCCCAAATTCAAAATTGAGTAAAGAAAACAAACTTTATGACACAACTAATGGTTTTCCTGCCAAAGCAGATTTTCAAGTGCAAAGTTCTAAAACAGATCAATTTAACTATTTTCCACAATTCCAAGTTACATCTCACACATTTTTAATATTAAACAACTCTTAAAGAAGTTAATTGCTTCTGAATCATAAATTTTTAATCTTTATTATTAAAAATTTATGATTTTGAAGTAATTAACTCGCTTAATAGGTTTTTTAAAAATATTAAAGGTGTGTGGGATGTAATTGAGAATTGTGGGGAATAGTATATTTTTGTTGATATGTTTTAGTTCTTTGCTCTTGATAATTATACTTTGGCGAGGAAACCATTGGTTGTGATATATAATTTTTTTTTTGGCTAGTTTTGTTTAAATTTGGGGGTAATTTTAATAATATACACACATTTATTATTATAGATATTATAATAATAATATTAGCAATAAACAATGCACACACAGAGAAAACAGAAAAAAGTATTTTTATATTTGACCCATGAAAATCTTAGTTTTAATGTATATATATGAAAACAATTTCTTATGCTTAACTTTTATCATGGCATTTACAACTGCATGCATTTTATTTTAAAACATGTAAATTTATATTGAATTTGTTCATATTATCATATAATTGCTGTTGTTTAAAACTTACAATTGTAATGTGTTTATTTTTCTTTCTTGTTTAGGTTAGTGATAAAAGTTCATAATTTATTTGTGGTCATATTCATGGCAGAAACTGCAACATAACCTGCTCATATTGAAGAAGTTCATCCCATTTATCATTTTAAATGATTATATAATTTTTTCTATTTTCATTAATCTTATCATATAATTATTATATACAGTTCACTTTGAGGCAACATGAAAATTTGCGATAACTACAAATTGTATAGATTTGATAACCATTTTGATGAATACTAAAATTAGGATTTACTTCTGTCAGTAATTGCTTTTCATGGATGATTTAATATTATTTGTCAAAGGAAAACAGTATGCTTTAATGTCAAATGTTTTTTTTATATAATTATAGTTAATAAAAAACAGTACCAATAGACAGATTGATAATCATTATTTATGATTTCATTTTCATTTTGAAAAGCCTTTAAGTATTTAGAAATTTTAAACTATATTCAAACTTTTAAAGGAGACAAATGATATACATGAAAAGTACTTTTTTAAAAGGCAAAATGCTTTCTAAAATTGTGTGTATAATGATGCTTTCTAAAAGTTAGTATAGAACGAATTTTTGAAAGCAATTAGTCTATGGAAAGAAAGATTTAAAGTTGCTGGAAAGATTTCCGAGTGGCATTTGTATAACATTGCTATGCTTGTTAAGAATCATTCTATAATGAAATATTTTATCAATTTCTTTCAATCATTTAACAATACTGACACACAAATATTGTTAAAAATGTTTAATATAAATTACATTTTTATCCTTTAAAAGTGATTGGTTGTAGAGTCTTATTGTAAAGTTTTGTTTATCGACTCATTTCAGTCATTTAAAAATGCTGAGAGTTAAGTAATATTAAAAATATTTAGCTTAAATTATGTATACTTGCTTTAAATGTAATTGATGGGCTTATTCCAAAATCACAAACAGCAAAAAAAAAAAAAAAATAGAGCTATTTTCAGGATTCTTATTGTGAAGTTTACTTTAAGTGATACAAGACAAATGATGAGCAATCATAGAATACATGCTCTCATTTGAGTACAGGAGAATGTACCAAATAAGAACATATAACTTGATAGAATTATTTTTAGAGCATATATTTAATTTTTATCAAAGCAATTGTATCCAAAGTTTTTTTTAATAATTCGTAAAACATTGAAAGTGATCAATAGAATGAAATGAAAATATACATGAAAAATTTACATTATAGAAAAGAAAAATTGTATTAGCAGCATCTGCTTTTATATATATATTTGTGATTACAAAAACACTTTATAATTTATAATTGCATGAATTATATTGCAAAATGTCATTTGAATGCACTATGTGTGAATACAAGACTGCTGTAAAGCAGCAATTAAAATTACACGAGCGAACTCATACTGGAGAAAAACCATTCCAGTGCAAATTTTGTGATTACAAAGCTGCTCTGAAATGTAATTTATATAGACATGAAACAAATCATACAGGAGCTAAGCCGTTTCTGTGTAATTTCTGTGAATATAAGACAACTTCAAAAAGCTATTTAAAAATCCACGAAAGATGTCATACAAGAGAAAAGCCTTTTCAGTGCAGTTTTTGTGATTATAAAGCTGCCTACAAGCAGAATTTATATAAGCATGAAACACATCACACAGGAGATAAACGGTTTTTGTGTACTTTATGTAATTATAAAACTGCTTCAAATACACATTTAAAAGCACATGAAAGAACTCATACAGGTGAAAAACCTTTCCAGTGTAAATTATGTAATTACAAAACATCTCAAAAAGCGAATTTACATAGGCATGAAAAGAGTCATGCAAGAATTAAGCCTTTACAATGTAGTATGTGTACATACAAGACATCATCCAAAAGCTATCTAAAAATTCATGAAAGAACTCATACAGGTGAGAAACCTTTTCAATGCAGTTTTTGTGATTACAAAGCTGCTCATAAGTATAGTTTATTTATGCATGAAACTAGTCATACCGGAGCTAAACCTTTCCAGTGCCCAATATGTGAATACAAGACAGCTGTAGTGCATAATTTAAAACTACATGAAAGAACTCATTCAGGAGAAAAACCTTTTCAGTGCCATTCATGTGATTACAAAACTGCTTATAAACATAGCTTACATAAGCATGAAACAAACCATGCAGGAGACAAAAATTACCAATGTACTTTGTGTGGTTACAAGACAGCTCTTAAAGATAATTTAAAATTACATGAGAGAACTCATACAGGAGAAAAACCTTTTCGGTGCAAGTTTTGTAACTACAAAACTTCCCAAAAACATAGTTTGTATGAGCATGAAACAAATCATACAGGAGATAAGCCATTCCAATGTACACTATGTGAATATGAGACTGCTTCCAAGGGCAGTTTAAACATACATAAAAGAACTCATAACGGAGAAAAACCTTTCCAGTGTAATGTTTGTGATTACAAAGCTGCTGTAAAAAACCGATTAAATTTACACTTAAAATGTCATACTGGAGAAAAACCTTTCCAATGTAGTTTATGTGATTATAAAACTGCTGGTAAAAGTATACTAAAACGACATGAAAAAATTCATGTAAAAGAAAGTTTTCAATGTAATTATTGTGGTTACAAAACTATTAAAAAGTTTGACTTACTTGAGCATGAAAGAGTTCACACAGAAGAATTAGTTTGTTGCAGTCAAGAATCTAATTTAATTAAGCATGAAAAAACTCATATATCCAAAAAATATTATCATTGCAGTTTATGTGACTATAAAGCATCTAAAAAGAATGTTATGAATAGACATGAAAAAAATCATTTAGATGAGAAACATTTCATTTCCTCCTTGATCAATAACAAGAATAATGTAATAAGTAATTTTCCTAAGCACCAAGAGAACCATACAACGGGACATTTACTGAGTAATAGTTGTGATTCCAGCAATGATCAAATGAAAACTATAATTTCTGAAAAACTAGATGCACAAAATAATGAATTGCAGGTTAATATGAGTAACTTTAAATTTTCTCAAGTTAATAAGAAATATATTGAAGGAAGATACACAAAAGAAGATGTCAGTTATGAAATTTCTTTCTGTCGCATATGTGATTATAAAAATGCAGATAGAAATGTTGTAGAAAATCATGAAGACAGTCATTTTACAAATGATACACTTCAGATTCTAATACGAATTCCATGACTATCAATTTTTTTAGAATATCAAATATTAATTTAGCATTTAAAACTCAGTTTTTAATTCCAATTTCTAACTATTAAAATACCAAAGTATTTGTTTATCGAATGATAAATGGTTTTTAGAAAATTATATGTTATTTTAGTATGATGTTGAAAGTTGGAGCAATAATTCCATTTTTCAGGGCTTTTTTTTTTAAGTTAATTTAAGAACTTTTAATTACTTATTATTCTGCTTTTCAATCTTAAAATGGACTTTGAAAATTTGAATGAGAGATCAAGAACTCAAGAAAGTGATGTTTATGTGAATCATGATAATAAAAATATCTCTTGAAGTTTCAGCATGATACAGACCTAATTGAGCAATTGATTTAAATAATGTACAGAAAGACAATAATATAAAGAAAATATTAGATTTATGGTGACAGTATATTTGTGTAATTGGATAATTGTTGTGATGTGCAATTTATGGATTTTTTATTTTTATATATATTTAATGATTATTTACAACATTAGCCTTATTTGTTTTTGATTTTTTTCAGCTGATATTATTATATATTTTTTATCATCTCATTTGCAAAATGATAGTCATACATGTTTTTTGGAATCATTTCTTCCTGAGAAATTACGACTTGGGAAAGTTTAATTGCACTGTTTATGAATATTAATCATCTTTCAGAGAATAAAAGATACAATTTTTTTTATATATTTTTTTTTTATATTGCGCAAGTAAAAGATTTACTGCTCAATTTTTCCAGGTAACAGTAATTTCAGTAATATGTTTTTAATGCAGATGAGATCAAGATGACTTATTAGTGATCACACTTTTTTATATATTTGTATATTTTTCTGAAAACTACAATCTATTTATTTAATAGAAAGTGAATCTCTTACTAACAAAGTGGCGTTTTATGATAGATTTTCTTAGTGTTTAAAGATGTGGATTTTTAAAATTGCTTTATCATATTTTTCGTTATGGAATTTTGCTCATTTTTTGGTAAAACTAGTTTTTTTTTTTGTTTAGTCCAATAAATTTTAAAAATAAGAAGTTTATAGTTTCTAAAAATATATTCTTTCAAAAATATATTCTTTCTGATGTTTCTAATAATTTATAATGGACTAATTTAGATGCCATAATCAATAATAGCATCTCTAAAAAAATTTCTTGTGTTTAATAAATAATAATAAAATGATTCTGACATTTTGTGAATGAACTTTGATAGAAAACAATTTGGATAATTTCAAGATTAAAGAGAAAGGACATCTAGTATGATATAAATCATTAAATTTCAAATGATTTAAATTCATGTATTTGAAGTTTTATGTTGTAGAATAGTGTTGTATTTTATACTTATCTATAAGGATAAATGTAAAAGTATAATACCTGTTATATATAAAAAAAAATTATATGTAATATATAAACAAACAATTTAATGGGAAAAATATAATATTTTAAATTCTTTAGTAGCGCTTTCAATTATGTAGTAATCCTCGTCAGCTTTAAATGAATTTCAAATTCTAATGTTACGCAAATTTCCATAACTGTGTATGGGTGTATTTGCAACTTGCCTATTAATAACATTATCTTTATATTTATCTATTAAAATTGCCTCTTTAATTTTCCTCTTTTTATGATTCCTTTCTTCCATGAATATTTTTATTTCATTAATATTAAATGTAAACCTATAATTACAAGTCTTTTTATAGTCAAAGAATACTGAAGCTGTATTAAATTGACTATTTACATTATTTTTAATCTGATTATATAATAACTGATGCTCCTTTAATCTTTTTTCAAAGAACATCTTGATTCACCGATATATAATTTAGGTAGTTGTAACTTACGCCACATGTGGCCACTGGGTGACGCTGCAGTAACATCAAGAAGCCACAAGAAGCATGCAAGTGATAAATTTCTATTCAAAAATGGCTGGAATCGTCGATGGGAAAAAAAATATGAAAAAATCGCTAAAAAAACACTCAAATCATAAAAAAAAAATGCCTGAGGCTGAAATCATCGATGAAAAAAAAAAATTAAAAAGTTGCTAAAAAAACACTCAAATCATAAAAAAAAAAAATTGTCGATGGAAAAAAAATAATTAAAAAATCGCTAAAAAAACACTACCAAAGATATTAAACACACTGTCCCATTTCATATCATAACGTATGATTCAAACAGGCTAGCACTTTTAATATTTTTGACATGAATAGAATTCATTTAGAGATGGTGCTGCAGACAGGTTGGAGAAAGAACCACTCATTTTTTCACTCACTAAGTATGGTTTTAGAGTTCTTTCCAAACATAGCAATATTTGTTCTGATTCCCAGATGATTGACCCAATTTCTTCATGTTAATAGTTTGAGAATTATATACATATGGAAACAAATTTCTAACCTTCTCATTTGCACTTTTACAATTTCTATAATTTTTAATTCATTTTCTTTATACAAAGAATTAATTAATAATTTAGTTTCCTAATATTTGATTTTACTATTGTGTATGATTTTGTAACAATGTCGAAAACAACACAATAATTTAATTATCTATTTTAACGTATATCTTACTAATTATTTCTTTCTTTTTACAAAAAAAGCTTGGAATAAATTTAATTATAATTGTACAGATATTCAAATTTGTGATAAATATGTTAGAGAGAAATAGTCATACATTACCAAAGGAAGGCAACATAATACAAATGTTCAGTGACAACATAAATGTTTGCATTGGAGTCTGTCAATTATACGTACTATTTGCTCTAACAATCATAATTAATTTGAATTCGGAAGATATTTTATTATCTGCAGTACTTCTATGGACAAATATTTACATTTGACATATTTGGAATGTTCTGTAAAATATATGAGTTACACCGAAAACAAGTCTCCAATTTACCTAAAATTTAGCTTCAATTTCCTTTATCAATTAAAGAACAAATTTAGTTTAGAATTTTGCATATAGTTCCCTCATTAATTATATTTTTAAAATTTAGAAAAGGTAAAAAACAAGTGCGTATTTAGCCATGAGACAGAATCAAAATGTGTTGTCTTTCAGATTAGTAACAAGTTATTGAAGAAAATTTTCATATTCTTTGATTTTTTTACATGGAATAAAACCTATAATAATGAAAATATATATGTAAACATAGGACTTATCAAATATTATTTATTTAGCTATTCTTATTCTTAGCTAAAAAGTAAAGCCAAGATTGGAAATAAATTTGGCAAGCTTGGAGACAATTACCCTGCAGTGAGCTATAATTTGTTTTAACCATTATTTATTATAAACAGTAAGAAAGTCTTTTTTTTTTTTGTAGTAGTCTCATGCAAGATAGGGACTGGCTATGGTGGGGTGTAATTGCAAATATATAGTGAAAATTATGTTACAGAAATATTATTAAATAGATCTCTAGCCTAATGAATGACTAATAAAAATTATTAGTAAGAAAATCTTTTTTTTAACAAGTATTGAACATTGTTTCATCTTTAAAAATTCATAATATTACTGTAATTATATTCTGTGATTGCAGTTGAAAATTTTAAGTGGGGAGAGGATGCTGCATATGCAAAATAAATCATTCATTTTTCACTCTAATCAGTAATTAATTTATCAATTAGTAATTTTACAAATTAACAAGATTTGTTTTTGAGAATACTTAAAAATTCATTCCATTCTTGTCTTGACAAAATTTTTCATTAACCATTTTATTAAAATTTGTAATTTGTGAATTCATGCTTTTTTCAAATTAATCTTAGACCCCGATATATTTTTGCTTATTTCTTGATTAATAATAATATCTAGAGTAGGATGACCTTTATTTTTTATTTCTATATTTTAATGTTATAGTAACTGATAAAATATAATTATTTTTAATTGCTTTTAACTTAAGACTTCTGTTTATTTGGGTAAATCTTCTTTTTTTAACCTAGTTCTACCCAACAAACAGATTTTTTTTCAAATTTTGTACACATGTTGAATTGATGTGAATGCAATTTTTCCAATGTTGGCTAACTGCATTCACATTGGTTCAGTAAGTTTTGAGTTGTGTGCAATTAGACAGCAGGGTGTTTTTTAAGAAAAAGCTTTTGATAAATTTAAGGAATTTTTAGGGATATTTATAAAAATGAAAGATGAGATCTTAATTTCCCTTTGGATTGTTTACATAATACTTGTTTTTTAAAACCACTACCTTAATAAAACTAAAAATTTTATAATTGACTTTTAACCTTCTACTGAACAGATTTTTTTTTACTTTTGTGTTTGATATAGATTACAATTCAGGGTTGTCTAGCCTAACACTGCTGGTGGCTGAAAATGTAATTGTAAATACTGGAAATACAATTCTCCATTTTTAAGTTTCAATAGCTTTCTTTGTTTATAATAAATGGTTTTTAGAAATTATAAGTGTTCTTAAAGGTAAATGTATTGCAAAATACCCAAACACTAGAAAAGAAAAAATAATATATATAGTTTTTTTATATATATAAAAAATGCTTTAATCTCATTAATACATTAAAAAGCAAAAAATAATTTTATTTTAATCCACAATTTTCATTCTTATATGTAACTGTCAATAAAAGCATGGAATATTTACAATTAATTAATTTGAAAAATTTTTAGGACATTTTCCAGCCAAATGCTTTATTATTGATTGAATTAATTTATGGATGCCCCATGTTTTTATTGAAAGTTACATATAATGTCAAAATTATGGTTTAAGAAAATATTTTTTGCTTTTTAGTGCATTAGTCATCAAATGAAATAAAAACAATTTTTACAAAAGTATTTATATTAATAATATTAAATGTTTAATAGGGTCACTTGTTATAATTCAACCTTATAGCATAATAAATTAATTATTTAACTGAATAAAATAAGATTTACCAAAAATATCTTGCCCTCACCTCTAACACATATCACTAAAATAATGCATGCAAACATACAATTAATCAGTAGTGACACTGCTTGACAAGAATCAATTCATTTGTTATGTATAGTGACGAGCAACCATCGTCTTAATAAAGATAACCACATAAAACTCAAATGTAAATACTATGCTAGACTGCAATGAGTGCATTTGTTTCATAATGTAGTGTTAATCAAATATTTCCAATTATTAATGATTCATTCGATGTCAAAACATATTCTAATCTTTAACGTGTTATGTTGCATTTACATGATGTAAGTATTGTAATTTATAAACACAATTTTGCCATTTTTTTCTTGAAATGCTGCAGTAGTGCAGTGCTTATGCACACAAAGTTACCCCTAATATACAATATTTTCTCATGAGATACAACAAAATTATTAATGTGCAGTTATTTATAGATGGGGAAATGATGTAAATCTATATATTAAAACTAGAATTTTATTACTATTTATTTGAATCCATAGTTGCAAACTAATATCTATATAAATATCTTGATGAATCTTGCCTATAACAATATATTGAATACAGATGTAGTGATTTTTAATGAAGTATAAGTAGATTTAAGTTGCTACTCATGTCACATTATTCAAGATGAATTAATTTTACAATGCCCTTATGCAGTTCAGAGTGTTGTAATGTATACAGACACTCCTTTTTTTACAGAGTAATATCTTGCATTATGAAAAGATTATTTTGGGTATTGGTACTTTTTATTAACACTAATTCTTAGTTTAATGTTTTTAAGTGTTAGAATGAATCTGCTGTATTATGGAGTCTGAATTGCTGGATTATTTTAAGTAAAAATTATCATCTAATAGGATCTATATTAAAATAGAAATATGTTAACAAGACTTTTCTTTCCTCACATCTGAACCAATAAACTTTAGTAATTATTACATGTTGATGACAGTGCTTCCTTATCCAATATTCCCAGACTAGTTTCAAGTTTATGGTTTTTGTTTAAAATCCCTATCCATTGCTGTCCTATCCAATATCCCCAGATTAGTTTCAATTCATAAACTTGAAACTAATCTGGAGATACTGGATAGGGCAGCAAATGAATAGATTTTAAGCACTAACATCTCCACTTGTAAATATTAAAACATACACTAAGTGGCATAGATATGGTGAAAGAAAAAAGTATGCTGCTAAATAACATTGAGCAAGGTGAAAACATGTAATATTTTATTGGAAATAAGATATAATGATTTTAATCAAAATGGTAATATAAAATAGAATGAACAAGAATTTAATTGTAACAGAAATTAGAGGCATATATTTTCTGGAATGAGCTGTTTTCACTATTTGCAGAGGATCTTGATTTTATGATCCTGAAATTAGGTGATGTGGACCACTGATTACTGTATTACAATCATTTCATAATACAGTGGCATTATCCAGAAAATAAAATAAAAATGAATCCAGTAAATTTAATAATAGTTTTTTTTAAATATGAAGAGATTGAAAATCACTGAACAGTTGAAACTAACTGCTCTTTTATGTGATATATATATATTGAGCCGGATTGATTTCCGATTCAATGGTTTTATTACTAAAATTAATAAAGGATGAACAGCTTCATTTTCATTAAATGTCTAATGCTAAAATTTTTATTATTATTTAAAACACATTTATATTTAAAGTAGATCATTTAACGTTTATAAAATTGATTTTAAAATAGTTTACTTTCACCGCCTGTTTTAATCAATTTGATTAAAAACAGACAAGCTTGCTAATTATATATTCCTGTTGCTTTTATTTTAGTCATATTTTTAAAGTTAATTCTAAAAAAAAAAAAGCGGAGATTTAGTTTTGTATTTGTCGTTTTTTATCCCTGGTTGGAAGTCTTAAATTAGATTGAGCGGGAAATTAATATTTGCCCTGCCTGGAATATAGAATGGACACTAATGAAAGTTTTGCGTGGGAAATGTAGCAAGGCAAGGATAGCCCGCCAATTTTGGAGAGAAGAGATTCATTATTAGATACACACTTGGATTAAGGACTTCTAAGAGTCAGATAGTTTTGAGTAGCTGTTCGGACGTCTAATTGCCTGCTAAAAACTTAAATAGTTATTGACAAACTTCGTTGCTGTGCAAGATGTCAAAATCTACCGCTACGGGTTTTCCCATCATTAGAATGTCTTGCTAATTTAAACAAAGGACGGACCCACGACTTCCAGCTCTCCTTCAGTCATGCCATGAGCCTCTAAAATAAACACTGCCTCTACCTTGCCGCTGTCAAAGGACCTGAAAGATGAACTATTGTCAAAAGTGCGCACTCGTCACTAAATCACTAGAACTCTGCCTTACCGTAAGCTAAACTTTTTCCTATTCTAGCCAGGGTAAATAAATTGCGTTTAATTAAATCTCCGCTCAATCTAATGATAAATATGTTTTAAAATAGTATTAATTTTTTTTTTAATTATTTATTATCTGTATGTACTCTTTTCTAGTATTTAAAGTGTGTCTTGGAATCTTAGTTTTAAGATTCCAAGTTTGTTTGCAATTTTCGTTTATCAGAGGGTGCATTAGGAGATTGTATTTTATATGTTTAATATATACCTGATTATTTCGTTAACTATTACAAAACGCATTGGCAGTTTTCGTAGTCTTTATTTATTCACCTGCCCTGAGTTGTAAAATAGGGAATCTTTAAGCATGTTTCGTTTGCGCTTTTTGTGCAAACAACAAAATCTTTTTGCTGGCTATTTGTTAAGTTATTTCTTTGGGTTGTCTGAAAGTAGTCATCTCTTTCTGGATTACGTAAAATCATAATCAAATATCTTTTGCTGTCTTGTAAGTGAGATCAACCACGTTTACTTTGAATGTAGTATTACGCGCAGCAGTCCTGCGGCGTTTTAACGTCAATAATTAGAATATTACTGCTCGGACATCCGCGCTAGTTATGTCGATTTCCGGCGGGACAGTAACTGTTTTATTATCCCTGATTCAGGAAGCTAGAGTTGTTGTTTGTTTTGTAATTTTACAACTAGCCAGCAAGAAGATATTTTCCTAACCCTTTCTTCTATTTTGAGATAATTTTGCTGCCAAAATGTTTTATGCCTTCATGTTTGTCGTACTCTTGTGCACTCTCTGGTAAATATGCGTATTTTAACATAAGTCACTTTTATATTCGTGGCTAGATGTCTTCACTCTATTGCACAACTTTTAATAAATTGTTTAAACTTAATTTGACTGACATTTGTCTTTGTGCTTTGATTTCTCAACTGTCTAAATAATATTTAAGATATCTTGTTCCTCCCCGAGTGTAGTTCGGTGCCTTTTGATTCGCATATCCTGTTCACCCTAAAATAAAATATCTAGTTCCTATTTTCGGACTAGTGGCGCCCCTGGGGTCAGTATATGCGAATCTCAAAGATCTTTCTCCCGTTACAATATATATATATAATTATATTGAATAAAAAGGTTTTCATCTTTTATATTAGCAAATTTAATAGTGGATACTCAGGGTTAAGATTTGGATTTTTCAGAATTTCAGTTATAAAAAATTGTGTAGAATTTTGAAAAAAATCAATTTCTTGTGCTAATATGAATGATTTTGAGGATGTTCCCATTACATGGATTCAAATCTAAGTAATTTTTTTCTTAGAATATTTCTTATAAATAAATGAGCTATAAATTAAACCAACTGGAAATTCTTCCACCCCCACTATCTAGCAAAAAATAAACTTTTCAATGTCTTTGGTTTAATATTTATTCCTATTTATATATTTGAATAAGTAGTTCATCATCTTAACTTTTTCCATTCTAGAAACCATTTTCTTTGTTTTACCATCAAACTACTAGCCAAATTTGTTGTTTAATTCAAGCTTATTTGCACTAGGTGGCATAAATGTGAGGATTAAAAAAAGCATTTGCTATTGGACACCTTTGTGTAAGCTGGTGTGAGAATGTTTTATTTATTTCACTTTATTAAAACCAGTTAAATTGTTATTATATATGTTTTATATAATTAGTATATACTTAAAAATATTGTTTACATTTTTTTTATGTGTATGCCTGCATGAATGTATATAAATATATCCATTTAATGTTAACTTTTTTGCAGGTAGGCTATTGGATTAAAAAGCAAAAAGATTTCTCCACTTGTTATAGCACTTACATTTGGATTCTCATCATTATATTGCATTACATACCCACCTCCATCTGTCACAATTTTTCTTCTATTTTTTTGGAAAATTATATAGGCTATGTATTTTTGCTTTAAAAACTTAGATAATTTGTGATATAATTTTTAAAATGGTTGAAATCTTTAACATCCTGATATTTTCATACACTACTTTGAAAAATTAAATACGTCAGAAATGAAATTTCATTAATTTATTTATTTCATAAATAATGTTAAAATACAAAATAATTTACTTTAAAATTATTGTTTATTATATTTAATAAAAGTTATATATTTGCAATACTACTGTTGATAATTATTTCATGTAAATATTACATAAATATACTTTAATTATCAATTTTTTACTAATGTGAGGATACAGTTAGAGAAATGGAATTAGGTTTTAGTAATGTGAGGAAAAATTATATTTAGTATTCAATACATCAAAAACGGAATTTAGATAATATATAAATATATTTTAATTATCAAACCTTCTACTAATACAAAAGCACAACTAGAGAAATGGAGAGAATTAGGAAGGGAAAATTTTATTTGGTATTCAGTATATCAAAAGTGGAATTTAGATAATAAAACATTAAAAATTTTCTATTGCATCAAATATATCCTTATATTATTATAAATTTGAAATATATTTTAACTATTAACTACATTACATTTTTTATGCTTTTATTTTTTTTTTATAATTCGATTTAATGCAAGCAAAGCTATGCATATAACTAGCATATCAAATAAAACCCAGATACTGTACCTTTGAATTTACAACCCCATACAAAAAAAAAACAGAAACTATTATTGGTCTTACAATCTAAAACTTGACAAATTTTAACAGTAAATAATTTGCAAACCCCAAATCATATTAACATAATGATTATAAAATAATTATTTACATTTGATATATATAAGAAAAAATTATATGTATATACTGTACATAATGTGATAAAATTTGGTATAAAACAATATTTATTACTTTGCTAAACCAGGTTTTCGATATGATGTATCTTTGTCAAAGCACGACTAAAATGAATTTTAGCAAATACATTAGCATATCTGCATGGGTATAAACATACATTAAACTAGTCATTGATTATAATAGATTTGCATATGTAAATTGATCTAGCAGTTGGCTATGTCATTGGATTAAATGACTAGTGCTTTCTAAGAGGAATGTTATTGGTTCTTATATTTATGAAGTTCTTAGAGTTAATTATGTGCCATATTTCTTTTACTTTTTTATTTTCTAGACAAATAAATTTTAGTATCAGCAAGTTTATATATATATGAACAATAGGATTAATGTCATTTCAAAAATCTTCACTTTCTTTTCTCATTCATAAAAATATACTTCAAGTTTGGATGAGTAAATTAATTTAAACACATGTTGACAAATGAGAGCTCTTTTTTTAAAAATTTTAAATATATTATTAGTATTTTAGATTCATTTCTCTTTTTCTGTCAGGAAAATATGATGACCAGAATTTGATTTCAAATCTTGCAAGTCAACAATTAGAGATTTAATGTAATAGATTTCCTTCTTAGATTATGAGCCATTATTTTTTTTTAAAAAATTTAATATGAAAAACATATTGCATTGGTACACATTCTGTAATATATAAAAATACTTAAGACTGTGATCTTTATTTTTTTACATAGACATTCATAACTTACAATCTTTATAAGATGAATAAAAAAATTTTATAACTTTCACAGTTCAGACCAAATGATCAGCCAGCAATTTTTACTCACAGCTAGTGCAGGAGACAGATTTTCTTTTACTTGGTTCTTTACAACCCTGATCAATCAAATTCATTAGAATTGACATTAATTACAGTTATATACAAAAAAAATTCACATTTCTTATCATTTTTTAATCAAAACTCCATTGCTTCATACATTATGATGATTCTACAACTCTTATTTTAATTAAAATATAAACATTTTTGTTTAATTATAATAAATAATACAAATAAATTTGTAAATCCATATCAAATTATAAACTTTTACTCGAATTATTTATTAAAATTATTTTATTTTATAAATGTATTATTTATTATGCATATTGATATGGACTACATGTGTTTAAAAAGTGAATCTATCTTCACAAATATAACTTAATAATTCTACTCATTTCTTTCACTATGAATGTCAACTTAATAATTAATCTGCTTCCTGGATAAATTCCAATTCCTTGATTTTTGCATAAGCTTTATTATTTCCCTTCACTTTTATTCTAGCCTCACAAACCATCTACATAATATTATCTAACTTTTTTTTTCTCAGCACACATGAAATATTTCAATATATATTTTAACATGTTGTAATATTGGTGTTTTTCCATCTCTGCAATATTTTTATTAATCATCTCATTGCTGATTCATTTCTAAAATTTATTTCCACTTCTCACCTTCTATTTCTTTAAATTTATAATTTCTATCTTCCTCAAGAACTAACACCGACATTTATTTTGCTATTAAATTTATTCAGGAGTATAATATGCCCAATAGTCCTTTAATTGAATGTCATATTCATTGTTTACATTAAAATTTAGCTTAGAATCTGCCATTGCTAAACCATGGTGAGAATACTACTTGGCAAGAGTTGTTTTTTGATATACTACTTGGCAAGACTTTAAGTTTCAGGATTGTTTAGCACATTTATGTGCAGCATTTTTACATATGACCCCCATACTCAAATTGAAATCTTACACAAGTGAATATGTTTTTACCATCCTATTATACGCATATTTATCACATTCAAATATATATCTTCCTTGCTACTATCTTTATCATTTTCTGAATGTTCAGTTTTTATTACCTGTTTAATTTCTAACATACACATAAAAATGAGAAACATGATTTAGAAAATATTTAATTATAAACCTTGTGATAAAAAATAAATATGATAAAGATATAATAATACTTGGTTCTGTATAAATCTGTCAATTTGTAGCAATTACAACTTTTTTAGCCTGTTTTAGAAAATATGTACATTCAAGAATATAGTACCATATATCAACATTAGGAGGATACTAGCACAGAGATCAAAACTCTTAAGAGTGAATAAGAGCAATGTATGCAAAGTGCCATTATGATGTGTTGTTTAAACAAAGTAGATTGAAATATACAAAAGTAATCAGACAACCAATAATTAATTGAGCAGTTTTCATATATTTTAAAAGCATTTATACTTAAGATTTTGAAATCTAATTTCATCTTTCTAAATCATTAGCATCTCAATCCATCCTATAAAATGATTTTTTAATTGGCTATTTAACATGTTTATAGATCTAATTTCAATTTCTTATTAGGACAAGTTATTCTATTCTTTTTCTTATATTTCTCTAGATTTACTTATTAATCATTTCAAATCACTGTTAATCTTTGTAAATATATTTTTGTCTTTGCATTAGTATTTATTTATGTTCTTCTCTAAATTATTTTTAATAATCATCTCAATAATTCATTTTCTAAACCATTTACTTTTCCAGTAATCATCTGTATATAAAGCAGTTCTCTGTAATTTCTTAAATATTTTCTGTTTTTTCATGTCAATATGAGAATGTTATAATAAAACAAACAGTTGAAAGATAGTATATATTGTGTTATAGCTTTTTAATTTTAAATGTATACACACATCTGTAATTTAGGTTTTAGTTAGTGTGCCTAGAGATGCACATGCAGAAGATTCTGGTTTGCTTTTGGAGAAGGGAGTGAAAAGAGTGCCTATTAATGGGTTACAATTATGTGATAAGTGTTTACAATGAAATGAACATTACACATATGCACTAATAATGATCCAAAATGGATGATGGTTTTGAAACAAAAATAAGTACTCAAAAATGTCATGAAGATTTAATTAATCATCATTGGACAAATTTATGTATTTAAAAGAAACTGTGTACATGCATTATTAAAATAGACAAAAAGCTTATAGCTTTTATTTTCTTTTTAAAAAACGAGTTGTATAAACAAGAGTGAGACAATGTTTTATATTTGTCCATGAGTGGCTCAATCTCATTAATAAACATTCATACTGCTGATATAATCTGTGCTGATAATGTATTTGTATAAACTGAAATCTGGAAATAATATGTGCATACATAAAAAAATCATAAAAGTAAAGAAAATTTTTAAAATTGGAATTATTACAAGTAGTTAAAAAAATAATTTATAATTGATTAAATATAAATTTTAATACAGGAAGTATAATATAGAATTATACTGATATAAAATGTCAAATAACTTAATTTAAATGATTGATTTATTTGAATGAAAATTTAATGATTTAGTACATAATTAGACATTCTTTCTTGATAACATTGAAATTGTTTTTCTATGAAAGTTCATTAATAAAATACATTCATTAATAAGATACATGTTAATGTAAAACTAGAGAGGCAAATTATTAAGAAAAACAATATTTACGGATGATATTCCTAATCTTCAGAAATATTATAATGAATTTAAATTAGAACTTACAAATCGGTTTCAAGTATTAGTATATTTTGAACACGATTCAGATTTGAATGAAATTAATATGAAAATAACTGATACACTTTTAAAACTGCAACAAAGATAGCTGGTAGAAAAAAGCAGCAATTGACCAATAAAATTTCTACTGAGACTAGAGAATTTATGAAGAAAAGAAGGAATATGAAGATATAAAAAATGGTGCATTAAAAAGAATTGAATATCTCGAATTTTGTAAAATGGTGCGGAAAAGAGTTGAAAATGATATAAGAAAGTATAACTGTGAACTAGCAAGGAAAGCTGTAGAAGCGAATAAAAGTCTCATAAAGAATGTCAAACAACATTTTGGTATTGGTAGCAAATTTATACTTGCAATAAGAAAAAAAGATGGAATTATTATTAAAAAGAGAGATGACATCATGAAATTGGTAGAAGATTTTTATCAAGAATTATATAGTAATAAAGAACAAGTACCTCCTATAACTATTACATCTTCCAAATTGCCCAGAATTTTAAATGAAGAAGTGAGACATGCAATTAAATGTATGAAGAAATGAAAGGCTCCATGTAATGATGAAATTATAATTGATATATTAAAAAAAGCAGGTGAAGAAATAGAAATTTTTTTAGCAAAATTATATACCAAATGTCTAAATGATAAAAATGTACCAGATGATTGGAAGAATGCAGTAATAATATTGCTATTTAAAAAAGGTGATAAAGAAGATAATAGAAATTACAGACGTATCAGCCTTTTATCAGTTTTATATAAAAAAATTTACCAAGATAATTACAATTCATCTACAGAGAACATTGGATTTCCACCAACCAAGAGAACAAAACTGGATTTAAAAGTGGTTTTAGTACATTAGATCATATCCAGGTATTGAGAGAAGTTATAGAAAGGACAAATGAATATGAGTTGTCATTATGTTTTGGATTTGTAGATTATGAAAAGGCATTTGATTCTATAAACATTTCTTCAGCGATTAAAGCATTGGATCATCAAGGTATAGATTCAGGATATTGTCATATTTTAAAGAATATTCATAAAAATGCAACAGCAACAATTAGATTACATAATGATACTGGGAAAGTCAACATTGAGAAAGGTGTAAGACAAGGTGACTCCATATCTCCAAAACTTTTTACAGCAGTGCTGCAAGAAATATTTTGTGGAGAAAAATAGAAAACTAAAGGAATGAAAGTAAGTGGAGATTATTTCAGTCATTTAGATTTCACAGATGATGTAGTTGATTTTTCAAATAATGCTTCGGAGCTGCAGGAAATGTTGCAGGAGTTATCAGATGAAAGTAGGACTAAAGATAAATGTTAAAAAGACTAAAGGAATGTTTAATCAATTTGCTCAAAATATGACAATAAAGATTGATTATGATGAATTAGAAGAAGTTAACAGTTACAAATACCTTGGTCAGATTATTAATACAGATGGAAACATAATGGAGGAAATTAATCATAGAATTAAACTTGGTTGGAGTGCTTTTGGTAGAAATAACTTGATACTAAAAGGAAATATGCCTATGTGTTTGAAACGGAAGCATTTTAACAAATGTGTTTTACCAGTTCTTACTTATGGATCTGAGACTTGGACACTTAATAGATGAGCAATACAGAGACTTCAGACCACTCAAAGAAGTATGGAGAGATGTATGTTGGGAATAACAAGAAGAGATCGAAAACGCAATGTATGGGTAAGAGAACAAAAAGGTATTACTGACCTCATCAAAAAAATTAAAAGATTGGAGTTGGACTCGACATATCGCTAGAAGAGATGATAATAGATAGACAATTGAAATTTTAAACTGGATTCCAAGAGATTGTAAAAGACCGTGAAAAGTGACCACATGTGAGATGGATGGATGAAATAAGAAAGTGTGCAGGGGTGATGTGGAGAAGAGAAGCTAAAGATTGGAGAAGATGGATTAAACTTGGAGAGACCTTCATCCTGCAGTGGATTGATAATGGTTGATGGTGATGATAGATTGTATTGTTGACAATTTCTCAGCTTCATTAATTGATCGCATATTTATTTCTCTCTTCATCAATTCCAGCAGTCTACATTCTTTTTTCCCTCTGATATTATACGATCAATCTTAGGTTATGATTATAACAAATTCTAATAACCATTACTAAAATGACAGTTCATAAAAGATTCGTAGTGACTTGAAATTATACTTGAATGATATCTCTAGAATTCTCATTACGATGTATTATAGCATTTTCCGGTAGATTTCGACAATTATTAACTTATGAGATTGTGATCAAAACAAACACTGGCAAACTTAAAAGAATCAATAATAATTATACTTGAATTTATTTACTGGTTATAATCTCTACAGATTTTTTTAATAGAATGTTTGCGAGTAGCTAGATGGTTTAAAGAATCTATAAATGCATTTCTAAATAGACAAACTTTAATATATATGATCCAACAGAGACACTTGAATATGTACCAATTTCAAAATATCAACTAATAAACATTTATTTTGATTAATGATTAGAGTGCTGTAAAGATTACTTTTTTTAAAAAAAAAAAAAAAAATTATTTTTACAGAAAATAATCTTTAAAAAAAGATCGATTCTAAAAAATAATTTAATTTAAAATCAGATGAAATTAGAATGTTACATGGTCGAAGCAAATTTAAATAGTCGTGGTCATATTTTGATTTTTAAAAAAAATCATTTTTAGAAAAAATAATTAAAAAAAAAAGATCAATTTTTAAAAACAATGAATGTAAAATACATGGATTTATGACAGGATGAAATTCCATGTAACAATATTAATAATCGAAGCAGATTTAAATAGATGAGGCTTGTACATTATTGACACCTTTACATTATATGCTATGTCTCTTTTAAGTACTATGTGCGTAGCCGTTAACTTTGCAATAATATTGCGGTTAGAGAGCATAGCATGGAGAAACAGGGCCGTGTAGTGGCCTAGAATCTTGGTAGTTGCTTGATTGCAGACGATGTAAGTTAAATGGGCTTACGCATGGCAACCAGCGCCGCCAAGCGGGAAGCTTCGGTGCCATCTAGTTTGGTGGAATGTTCCTGTGCTTACATATGGTGTACAGCAACACCTAGTGGCTGGAACAAGCATTGCTGCTTTTAGGCCCCTACTGTGGATATTTCTGCGTGTTTAAGCAGAAATGATGTCTCTAGCAGTGGCAGTACCCTATTCAGCCATGAAAACTCTGCAAGTGGAAGGTAATGACTGTAAAACATTAATCTGTCAGAATATCTTACTTATGATTTATAAGGGTGTTCTAGTAAAAAAGTGATTGGTTCCCTCACCACCTGGCAATTGACTAATCTTGAGTGCTATATTCTACTTCACTGTTCTTCTATAAAAGACTGTTGCAAATATCTTGGCTCTTCAATGAATTATTTAAAGATTGTTTTATATTTTATTTATTTAAACCTTATAATGAAATTTAAAAAAGGAAATTATTGCAGCATACGCAACCAAATAATTTAATTTTTTCACTGACATTATCCCCAGTCGATATAGTGCTTGGAAAGTTCTTGTTCAGTTATAGTTTTTAGTGTTGAAAGATTGTAGAGAATCAATACAATCTGAAGAGTCTGAAGGCACGTTAGAACAAATTGGTCAATTAAAAGAAGCTAATATGTTCAGTGATACTGATCTAAGTGAGAACAGTTCAACTCAAGTAAAATGACACAAGGTGCAAGTTTCAAAAGGAAAAATCAGAACGGCTCTGGCTCACAAACTGATGAGCATAGTGTTTGTGGGCTTAAACATTGAGCTGTGTGGTGAGCAAGAGGAGAAAACTGAAGGTCAAGAGAAAAAGAAGATGGAAGAAGCTGGATCAACATGAGTCTGGGGATGAGATGGAAACTTAATCAGAAGGTCACATAGTCAATGACCCAGAGGTAATGGAACATGATATTTTAATTCATCCCATGATCTTTAAATATTTTTTTGAATCTAAAGGGGCATGTCTTTTTTGGAAGAGGCATATATGTAGCGAAAGTGAAGATGCAGATAATCCAGAGGAAGAAATTGATAACATAGAAGAGCAATGGAGTGATGAGGCTCATAGTGACAGGTCAGAAAGCAGACAAGAGGAAGTAGTGCAGGTTATCTCAGAAGAGTCTGATAATCCAGCAGAACTTGATAATATAGAAGAGCAATGAAACAATGAGGTTCATAGTGACAGTTCCAGAAGCGTGGAAGTAGATGCCTGTCCAAAGGATATGCAGCAACAAATTAGTACTAGCCCTGTGTGCACTGATAAAATGAAAGAAATCACAGCTGACGAAAAAATAAGCTCACAAGAGGAAAATTTTGAGAAGACTTGGAACAGGAAAGCGATGGAAATTCAGAAACAGTTTAAAATATGAATTCCATAGATGTGGTTTATATATGGCAACATGGATGAAGTTCTAAGGATCTGTGAATTAAAGGACTTGGTAATTCAAAGACTCTTATGAATCAATGGAGAAGACTAAGGTTATTGACTGTGATATGATCTCAAGATTTCTTTAAACAAATGTATTTACATCATGTAGCAGGTGATTAGTCACCTGCATTTTTTTCCCTAATAAAAAAAAAGATTATAGAGAAAACAAAATGATAACATGCTGCTCAATTTATATCTCATGGATTGCTACTGTCTGTCCTTGATGTAATATATTAATAAACTTTTGTACATCAAAATTAGATTTATCTCTTGAACCTATGTCTTTAGCTTCATAATCAAACAAACATGTCTTTTTTATTGCTATAATTTCTTTATATTATATTGTAATAGCATTTTAATTATATATTTAACAATCAATTTTTGTATATTTTATAAAATAATTTTTATCAAATTTCAGGAAAAAATATTTTAAGTACTTTTAAAAAGAGAAATAGCAAATATATAAAATCAATATCCTCTCAGTAATTAGTAGATGCATAACCACATTGGTTTCAGCAGGATCCCTGAAAGCCAGAATCTGATCTCGAATGAGGATTAAAATGGCACTGCCATTTAGTCATCAGTAGATAGTGCAAAGGTAAAAAATGAGAATATTTTTGTGTACAATGTAGTAATCTGAAAAGATCAATTATGGTGCATTAGCAGAAGTAACAAGTTTAAGATATTTTGCTCTTTTTACTAAAGGCAGCATATTGTACCAAATAAATTATAAAGAGGTGACATCAATTCAACCTTTATTTCAATTTTAGTTAAAATCTGCATAATTTCTTCTGCTTGTGAATTTCCTAAATTTTTTTACTTAATTTTTCAAATGTATTTTTGATTTTATACACGTTGTTTAAAATAATTATCATGAAAATAATCTGCTCTTGAAAAATGTCATAATCAAAAAGGAATTTGTTAATCACTTATAATAACTAAATAGAAAAAAAAAAGAGATACTACCATATTTGTTTGTATTGGGGTTTTTGTCATTATTATCACACCAAACTATTTCATAAGATGTGAATTTGGATGTAGGATTCTTTTAATTTTTTATTTTCAATTTGGTTGTGGATTTGGATTAACATATTTTCTAATATTGACATTTCATTTTTAGTCTATAAATTATAATTAAATAATTTTCTTAAGAATTTAAGATCAATTAGTATACTTCAGCAATATGTACATCGTTTCATCATGTTTGACATTTTATCATAAAATTCAATTATTTAAAACAATGTATTTTTAAACACCTTTATTTAACTTAGAAATTCTGTTTGCTTGTTTAATTTGGTCAACATTTGTATGTGTTAGATATCAATGAAAATGTAATATGTCAGTACAATATTGGGAGATTATTCAATTTTTGTGTGTGTGTGGGGGGGGATTTCAAATTATGTTGACATAGTTTAGTAAATTTTTAGTGATGCACAATAGGTTGCAGTATATTTTTTTAAAATATGCTTTCATTAAATTTCATGACAAATTCACTAAAGGCCATTTACATTAATTTAAACAAAAAGAAATGAAGAACGGAATTTTAATTTACCTTGATTATTTAATTAAATCTTGTTTTTGTTTTTTTTTTTTAAAAAAAAAAAAAACCATTGCCTCCACAAACATCTTGTAAACAAAATATAATGCATGCAAATTTATTTTTAAATACTAAAAATATTAGCAATAATGTTTAAGGTTTCAGTTTTTCAATTTTAATATGAATAGATACAAAAAGTGTGTTGAAAAATATCTGAATACTAAAAAATAGTATATATAAAAAGTATATTTTAAAAAAATCTTCTATATAAGCACTAAAAACAATATATATATTGTGCCATTACAATTTAGTCATTAGCTAAATTTATAGTAATGTTCATGTAAGAAAATGTAAATTAAAAATCATCATCACATTTTTATATAAAAAGGAAGCCATAGGGCATCCAAATTTAAATCCTACAAGATCCAGTTTTAAAAGCTTAAGACAGAAAGAGAGTGGGGCCACAGATATATACTTTAATTGTTTGGGTGTTGATAAAAACTCAAAAATAGTAGTATACACATTTAACAGTTAATTTTTTTTTGTTAAAAAGTAAAAGTTATAACGCATACGTATAGGCAGTGTATGTGTAAGCTATTGAATTGTTTTATATTTCAGATATTAAACTTTATTTAAAACTAACCTATGCTTGATCAATTTTAATATCTTATTCTATACTTCTGTTTTTACTTTTCTATAATTGTAATTTGGATTTAAAAGGTTAAAATTTTAATTTTAAATATTAGGGTTATAATTACTAAGCTAGCAATTGGATTATTTAATGTCAGTTTATACATGATTTGAGCGATGGAGTGTGTGTGTTACATCACATAAATATATCTACATTTATTAAATATTGAGAGAAAAGGAAGAAAATCTGTTATATTGTTTTTTTTTCTTACTCAACAATTTTTTGTATTATAAGGGTTGTTTTTCTGTTAAAAAACTTAAGAGACGATGTGAGAAGTCTAATTTTAAAAGTGTCTCATCTTAAGATCAAAAGAAAGAAGCTCAAAATTTGAGATGTTACATGGGTGTAAAAAAAGGATTAAGTCTATTTTTTTTCATCAAGACAAAAGTTTGTCTGGAAACCAGGTGTGTGATTTTTTTTTATGTTCCTAAAAAGGATTGCACTTTCCAGCTAAAAAATGAATTGGTCAAAAATAGAAATAAAAATCAGATATAAAAGCAGTCTGGAAAATCAGTTGATTTTGATATAGAGACTTTTAAAATTATTGAAACTAAAGCAGACAAACATTTTTAATTCTGCTAGATAACCTTTTTTTAAAAAAAATCATTTTTTTAATAGCAAGCTTTGAATATTGAAAATATAAGGATAGTGGGCTAGGAAAAATATATATTTTTCCATCTGTCTACCAGACTCATCATCAACTAGCGCATCATATAGGAAAGAAAAGATGTCGTCTGAAAAATAATATTCTGCACATTTCAACTGACCGAGAGAAATCAGATGTTTTTAAATAGAAATAAGAAAGCATTCACCCGCATTTGAAGGCAATCAGAAAAAAAAGATTAATCTACAGATAAATAGTAAATCATCAAGTCCAATTAATTGTTCCAGTAACTGAGTTTAAGCCCCAGAAAATTTATAAACGTGAAAACAACTGCTGTACTTCATCCACTAAAAGAATCATGCTTGACAGGAAGAGAAGAAAAGTTAATATAATGATTTCCAAATTGTCCACTAAAGCAAATAACCTCAATAGGATCATCATCATCAAATAATTATGCACTTCAAGAAAGAGATTGTTCCAAAGTAAAACAGAAATGGTAGCTGCAGAAAGATAGACATTGAACAAGATAAATTTGAATCATTGGAAGTCGCGGCCAAAGAATGGAACTGGTAATATGATTTTTTTTTTGTTTTCTTTATAATATCAGAGACTTGGTAAAATTTTAGCAACAGAGTGGTATAATTTTGTTTAAAGAACTTTTAAAACAAACAAGATCAATTGAAACCCAGAATTTCTTAATAATGATAAACATATGATTGTCTATTAACTTAAAGTTATGAAATGTTATTAATATGTAATATAATTTTTTTTTATTTTGTTTTAAATAATATTTTGTTATTATGGGGATAAAACACACACATACATAATAATATAATACTTGTTGCTTATATGTAATTGTGTGTGAATGTGAAGGAATAAGCAGTATTAAAATGTTAAATTATTTTGTCTTAAGAAAGTGTAGGTTTCAGAGTGTAGAAGGGAGGGGGATAGAAAGATACTTTAAAACTTGTTTCTAAAACTTGCTCTTTCCAATTTTACTAACATTTATTTTTGTCATTCTACTTACATGTTAGATTTATAAGGGTATGTGTGCGAAAGAGAAAAGAGAGAGAAAAAAGTGTTTATTTTTTTTTGAGACATTTTCTCGTGGAGTAAAAATCATGGTCAAGGTGACATCCAATTTGAAATACATTTACGGGAAAGGGGGAAGAATTTAAAAATTAATGTTATGATTTTAAAACAGTCGATTATGATTACTGTTGTTATTGTTAATATCAATTTTCATGTAGATATAGAAATTTTTATGTATATGTTAGAAATGCAGGAATAAATATTAGTTTATTTTATTAAACGAGGCGTATATATTTCATTAAGAGTAGTCATTATTAAGTGTGATCATTCATCATCAAGGTGAATATTAGCTATTTAAGTTCCAATTAGATATACTAAAATTAAGCAATAATTATAAATTTCTTTATAACAATTAGGTTTTATGATTAGGCTTAGTCCTAAAGCTGTGGTTGAAACCATTATTGTTATCATTATCATCATCATCACGTTTTAATTAAAGAGTTGTTTAAATGTTTAAAGGCCATAAATAAATATTGATTTGATAGTATTTAGTGATTTCTTAGTATTATTATAACCACCATCCCATCATCTATTTCATGCAAGGATGAGTGAATTACTATCCTAAATTAATAATATAATCAGAGCTAATAAAACTGATAAAAAAATATTGAAACACATTTGTTATGTTAAGGTCTAAGAAATGATTTCTGTCTAATGAATTCCACTTTAGTTTAAAGATGTTTTATATTACCTAGGTGTTTACTTAAATATTAGTGCATACAGTGCTCTAGGTCTAAAATCAAAATCATACATTTTGTAAGAAATAAGGTACCAAAGGGATTCAAACCTGGTACATGTGAAAAAGTTATAAATATAACTTTGTTTAGGTCCAGCTAACCTAGTGGCACCCTGATAGACCATATTCACTTGTTCACTTAGACATGCACTTGAGATCCAACCAAAAAATGAAAGTGGATAAAATCTACCATCTGTATACCTGAGAAGATATTTTATTGAGTCACCAGTGTACTCACTCACTTGATTTCCATATACCTGAGTTATAGTAGTTTGTTTTTAATAATTTGTTTATAATTATTGATATTATGATATCTTGAGAAATCTAATTATAAAAGTATGTTTCATTTAATCCAATGACCCATAATATGATTGATAACTCAGTCTGATCTTTTGTTTAATAGCTTATGCCCAGCAAGTTGCATATTACAATTCTTTTTCGTTTATTAAGCTAAATAATATTTATATTTTAATCTTTTCATAATTATTTAATATGATCTTTCAACCACATTATTTAAGTTACAATATATATATATTTCTACAATCATTGTGATTATTATGTAACTTGAAACAAAAGCTTGTGTTATCCATAAATTAATCCAATCACTATCTTTAAATATAATGACTGAATTAATTTATGTGTTCTATACTTTTAGTTCAAGTTACATATAACAACCAAATTTATAATTGTAGAAAACAATATTTTTTGGTTTTTAGTGCATTATTTCTGAAATGAATATGTTGTTATAAAATAATTTTAAGTATAATAATGCTCAAGGCTAAATGAGTTTATAAGTAACCTTTAAAAACAAGTCAACACTTAGAATATCCCAATATCAATCTCAAACTGTTGTCAAAGCAATCTCCTTTTAACTATATAAGTGGAATCCCTTTATTGTTAAGAGATTCTACCTTTATTGTTAAATGAAGGTTGCCTTGACAACAGTTTAAAATTGTTGATTGTGTTGACTCGTTTTTAATGAAAATATTTTATATATTTTTTTATTACTTATTTCTGATGTTGGCTAAAACATTGAACACTAATTTAAGAGTATTACCTTTTTTATTGATTTCATTAACTGATTACTACTAACAATCAAATAAATCATTAACTTCTCTCTCATTATTACAGTTTCCTTTACTAGGGTTAGTTCAAGACTTGATTTTCATGAGCTGCTCATGTCATTGGCAACGTCACTGCATTGACTGTAACAATGAAATTGTCTGTTTGTATAATTGCATTTTCATTAATTATATCATGGAAATTCTGACTCAATTTTTTGCATTTTATATCATACTTTTTCTATTTCTTTTTTGTCTATGGAAATTAGAACGATTATTGTTTTGAGTGGCCAACTTTAATCTTTTTATGTTAATTATTTTATTTTCTGCTGGAATTAGAATGATCATAATTCTTTAATGTGATAAATTAATATTTTCTTTGTTTTTATCTCTTTTTTTGTATACTTTTTTATATTTTCTTTTGGAATTATAATGATTATAATTATTTTGAATGACTGATTAATCTTTTTTCTTCATTTTCTATTTTCTTTTTTTCAGGAGTTAGAATGATTATATTTGTTTAGATAGGTGACTCTAATCTATTTATTTTGTATCTTCATTGTTTTGAGTGACTGGCAATCATGATGATGACCTCGATGTTTGAAAACACTAAATATTTCAATAACCTGTAACGGAACAAGTTCCTGTTATGATAATAGGTTCACTAGGTATTCACAATGATTAAGAATCTATTTTTGATCCTTGCATCTATATACCCACATACACTTTAATTTCATTCCTGGGAGAGGAGAGGTTAATATTCAACTAAATATTAAACTATATATTTATACTCACTTCATCCTTACTATCATTCATTTATGTTATTACCTGGTTTTAAACTCATGGAGAATCTGCATAGTCATCTCCTTCAGAGTATATTAACATCATTTAAAATAAGGGTATGTATAAACATGCATGGGTGTTTAATGATAGGTGTAGATACATGAAAATATATGTAAGTGTGGGAAAATGTTTATAAGTATGCGAGAAGATCTGACCAATTGAAAAGTGAATATAGAAAAATATACCAAGAGATTTAATCTAAACACTTGTATATATTTAACAAATATATTTACACTAAGTAACATTTTTATAAAGAAAATTTATAACAAGCTATTAAATATATAATTTTAATATCTATGGTTACTTTTTGTTTATAATTTATTTCAATTATTATTCCAAACCCTTATCCCCTACAAAGAAAAGCCATTTGATGTCCATGTTGATATAATTAAAATTTATTTTATATTTCTGATTGTCTCAATCATCCTTGCTTGCTATATTATTATATGGATATCATAATTCATTTTATTTTGATTAACTTGATATATTAAATTCCTATTTGTTGTAATAATAATACGGGAACCCCGTTATATACTGTAGTTATGATACAGACAAGAAAGATCATTTGTGATAGAAATAGTTTGTCAGATATACTGAAAACATTTAGCAAAAATATTAGTATAAACATATGTATTGGGTAAAATCTTACCTTTCCCTGGATGATGATCAGATTTGTATGCCAGCAAGTCCTCATTGTAACCTATATTTTATTTTACTTACAATAATGGGAATAATATTTCTCCATTATGTTATATATTAATATTTATTTCCCCCTTTGTATCCATATTAAAGGAAAGTATATGAACGAAAATATTTACACAAAATATACAAATAAATAAAATTCATGATGTCAACTTAAATGTTGTTTTAAAGTTCAGAGGAAAAATGTCCTAATGAGTCATTCTAATAATCCTCATTAGTCCATTTCATGTATAGATGGCTAAATGTGAGTATTCTAGATCACCCATTAAGTCACTTATCCTTTATATTCTTGGAACTTCTGTTTTGAAGTGAAGTTGTTGGATTCATTTATTAAGAATCAACCTGATATTTTGTGGTGCAGGTATAAAGTGCTAGGTCAATTTCATCCCAGTTCTAGCTCCTTTCGCTGATGTCGCTTTTGCACTTAGCGATGCATAATTGTCTGTATATATATATATAATTTTATTAAAATATCTTGAATGAATTAAGAGCAACATTTTCTTATATTATTAGATATCTTTAATTCTAGATGATTTAATTTATGATTTAGAATTAATAATACTTTGGAAATTTCAAATAATCCGAATTTAATTTCAAAGATTGCAATTTCGAATTACTCAGTTGGCTTTTTTTACTTTATCAAATATTCAAGTACAGCATTTGTTTTTATGACTATTTTAATTCAATAGTGACTATTATTTCTATTTGAATTGTAAGTTCAAATTCTCTGCTTAAATTTATGCAAGTTATTTAGCCAGTGTGAAGTTTTATCTCAATTTAGAGCTTTGTTTTTTTTCTTTTTCCTATTCCCACAAGGATGTTCTATCTAAGATGATTTTAAAATTAATTTTTATATTAAATTCATGATTTTGATTTAGGTCTTTAATTTACATCATTAATAATGATTATTATATATAAAGATATGTTAATAAAAATATTTTGTTTTTTTCTTTAACATAAAGTTTAATTTCTTATTTGTGTTTACTCTATCTGAGCATATTTCTCTCATATTGTTGTAATGTGTCAGAGTTACATCGCAATTAACAAGATAATTTTAATATAGATTAGTTGTCATGAATGCCTTTTATAATAAGTTAGTTTAAGTATGTATTGTATTTACTGTATGATTAAGTTGGGGTTTAAATGAATATAACCCTTAATGGTTTATCAATTACAGTGTTTCATTTTTATTAGTGTAGTATTTCCTAAATAATGATATATTGTGTCTTGGATTCGAATTAGACCCAAAGGTATGTAAATGATATTGGGTTAATGTAAGAGGCAATCTTTCTTTAATACTTTCATATCAAAATACAGTATAGAACATCTGGTTTAAAAAACAATGAAATCTGTATAAATATTAGTTGATTTTATTGAAAGATCCACTAATATTTGGAAAATTTAATCAAAGAGAAATTAATTAATTAATTAGCTAATAATTAAAAATAATTTTAAAGAACATTATACAATAACAACTCATTGAATGTATTAAATTTATAAGCAATATTTAATTTTTCATCATACAATATTTACCCATATCTAATTGGTTGCACTGCCCCACATAATTTGATGCAGTGGTGGAATAGCAGGCTCTGGATCTCAAGACCTATGGTTGGTGGTTTAGTTATATCATTTCCAGTATTCAAACTTTTTACAAATTCCTGATCAATAAACTATATATTTATTTAATGACTATTAATTTAAAATATTGTTTGCAATTTTTTATTTTTTTTTAATCAAAAGATATTTGCAAAATTTATTGGTCTTGGAAGGTTCATAATCTGTAGATGTCATACTGTTTTAAATAATAAAATTAGGTTGTATAGTGAATATTTTATGTCATAGTAAAAATCCTAAATGCTTCATTGTCATATTTACAGACTGTAGTTACGGAATGCTTGATTTTAGAAGTATCTTTTCAGGTTTCTTATAAATTTTCCATATCAAAACAAGAATAATGCACGATTTCAAATTTTATGGTTTTCTCATGAGAGTAGTATAGTAAAATTTATTAAGTCGGCAGCACAGTTTTGAAAAATCCAATGTTGATATTTCTAACTCAGCCAAAGAACAAAGCTATTTATGAAATGCAGAGTATCAAGAGAGGATAGTCTGATTTTATGTAAAAGATAGTTGCAACGCGGTGGACATGAGATTAAGGATGCACTGAAAAAAAAAAAAATTTAAAAATATAGATTTACAACACAATAGTTCTTTGTCCTTTCTCAAGTTTATCTTAAAAGAAGATAGATATTAGTCTCTAACTTAAAGAAGAGTCATGTCGTGAAAGTTATCAAGCTGTTAACAGAGCATCAGGTGTTAATACTTCTAGATCACTTGAAGGGTAAAAATTATTTTCCAAATAATGCATAGTGAGAGAGGATGACCTAATGTTTTGGGCTGGTAGGTCATTACAAAATGGTGCAATTGAGATATATCTCCAGTTTTCACAAGGAATTGAAAATGGATGGATTTCACTATTTTCTTTAAATTGTTTAAAAAAATCATATTAACAAACATTATGTTCATAATAGAGAGCCATCTTTTATTAATGTTATCTATATCTAGGCCATAAAAAAAAACTGCTGTGGAAACGTTTGATCTTCAGTAATTGTCATTAAAAAATGTTTTCAAAATAAACCAAATACTAGTGTTATATTTAACAATTTATCTTCAGCTTAAAATTTTCATTGAAAAAATAATCTTCTGAAAGTCTCTAAAATTCACAAATGCAGAAAAACAATTGACAAAAAAGCTCTTTAGTACAAAAATATGATTGACAATAAAGAGCTATCGTAGTGAAAACAAAATTTACAAAAAGCTATCCCAGAATTCATTTTTCTTTTCTATTTCATCACAGAGTGCATTTATTTCTCTTATTTACTTTATTAAATATAATGAGTAATTTTCTAGAAATGGAATTTAAAAAAAAAATCTGTGTTGATGACATTGTTTTGACTTCATAAGAAATTCTTACTAGAAATTCTAAATTCTCTTAATAATAGTATAAAAATTTAGAAATTATTTTTCAAGGTTGGGGTTAGGAGAGTATGTCCAACTTTTCATTTAATAACTTGCACAAGATGTTATTATGAATATGATCTTGGCAAAATAATCTGAAACAATCCTATTCTATGACACTTAGATATAATTAAGAAACATAGCCTAACTTATTCTTATCAACTGAAAATTACAACAAAATAGTTTTTAAAATATATAAGCTGACTGGCACAACATTGATTGATACAAAATCCTTAAAACTAGATTCATTTCCATATCATACTCATTTAGGTGATAATGTTTTTCCGTATGGAGAAAAAGTGCATACTGAACTTCTGGATGCATAATAACATATTAACAAGAGAAATATTACTGGAATACTGAACTTTACCATCTTATACTGGTTTTTCACATATTCATTTCAGCTGATATATTTGAAATTATTAAAAAGGACAGACTTATCACAGGCATAAGGTATAGATTCATTATCTAAAATACATGAACTATTTTTATATATTCAGCCAATATTGTGAAGAATTATAACATAAGAAGTGAGTTTAAAATATATTGTTGTCAAGATACATATACAGATAACTGAATTTGAGCTTTTTAGAAACTACTGGGGTTCAGCAACAAATAAACAGGAACAGTAATGGTTACTGAACTTACCTATTTTCAGAAATGTTTTACCAATTGTGAGTGATGTACTTATGGTAAACACAAACTCTGATCCAAGCAATTAATGACTGGAAAATTTATGCCTACAGTGACAGAATTGGAGGACTAAATAAAACTACTAGAAAATGTCTCTTAGTTACAATTAGACAAATTCCTTTACAATATTTGTTAGTAGGTACCTAAAATAATCACACTTAAATATGTAATTGTTTTATTACTAAGTACAAATGAAAATCAGCTTTCTACTGTTGATACTGTAGGAAATGTATTTTTACATAGAACTAGCAGAGTATAATCCCACTACAGTTAATAATCCCATTACAGTTAATAAATCAATTACATTGTGTATATGAAGTTGAAAGTGAGATGTAACCAAATACTTATTGCTAATCAGTCACAATCTACTTGCTTTGATCCTTATTACATACATTAAGAAGTGAGCAAAGTTCAGTTTAATGCATAAGATGTACATGTTAGCAGATAATTAATAATAGTATATGAGATACAGCGATACATGAGCACTGATGTTTTTAATGTTTCAAATATAATACTTCCAAAGACAAAGTAATAATTTTAAAGAAAGCACAGAAAACTTCTCCAATTATGTTTATTTAAACACTTTCATTTATTTTAAAAATTCTGATGTTTATTTGCAATAGATTTTTAACATACTTCTAGTAAATGCATTACCTTCAAATTTTGTATCAATGACAATGTAATGTTTTAAAGTTGTATAACATATGAATCTTGGTGGAGTGAATTTCAAAGCAGGTTTATATTAATTCATTAAGTTTTCAGTGGTGTGCAATAATTGGTGATATGTTTTTTTAAAATGTTTTCGCTAAATTTCATGATTAATTCACTAAAAAGCATTTACAGTTAAAGTAGAAAAACAAATGAAGGATGAAATCTTAATTTCTCTTGATTCGTCAACTAAAACTTGCTTTTTCTAAATTGCTTTCATAAACACTAAAATCTTGAAACAATTTGTAATGTGCTTGAATTTCATTTCAAATACTGGAAAGACAGTGATGTTTTTCCCATTCTCAGTTCTTTAATTTGTAATATGAATAGTTACAAAAAGTTCATTGCAAAATATTCCAAATACTAAAAAATAAACAATATAAAAATATTTTATAACAAATACTTTTATTAAATTTGATGAGTAATACAATAAAAAAAAAAAAAAAAATTTCAACCACAATTTTGAGAAATACAAATGAGGGTGTCCATAAAATTATTAATTTCCCATGCTTTTATTTCAAGTTATGTATAACAACCAAAATTGTGGTTGAAGACAAAAGTTTTTTTTGCCTTTTTAGTACATTACTCAAATTAAGTTGAAGCATTTTTTATAAAATATTATATATTGTAATGGGAATTTCCCCTCCTTAAACTTTTTAAACTTTCTATTATTTATTCTATTTTACAAAACTCATATGATTTTGCAATATGATTTTTAAGAGAGACCCATTATTCAAGTAGGGGAGTAAATATGATTAATAACTATATGTCAATCATACCCCCGGTCAGACCGAGATTTAATAAAAATATTAAACCAACAGTCACCTTTCCAGTCCGAAATAACTCCCTGGCTGCATGAAACATCTCATGGGGATATTTATAACAGGTTTAAACACAGGGTGCCATCCAATACTTACACTGGAACACATGAAATGTCATTAACACATTTCAAATGCTTGACCCATAGTTAGTTCTTAAAATGAGACCAGCTACACATTTACTTAGATGAATGGAGAGAGAGAGAGACAGAAAATGACATCAATAATTTAAACAAATTTATTAAAAGATAATAATTATAAGTGTAATGATAATAATAAAAATAATTAAATATGAAACACATAAAGGATAGTATACATTTAACAAGTATGCATGCTTATGATAACAAATTTTTATTGCAGATAAAATTTAAAGCTTTT
>JAQFVV010001233.1:0-91346 GCA_028023455.1 Epiperipatus broadwayi
GTTTTCATTCCTATCAACCCTACTGACCGCCCTCCCCCTCACAAACAAGATTGGATTTCTTTGTTAACCCGTCATAGTCAAACTTTCTACAACGATCCTGAAAGTGCATTCTCATCAAAAATTAAATACTGGGATGCTTACAAGCTGCAACACCCACATCCTTATTCTCCTCTTTCTCACCTATGTATTTCAAATAAAAAAATTATAACACAGTTTAAATATTGGAGTCTTGAGGCAAAGTACCTTGACTTCATAATAAAAATAAACTTAGATGCCATGCCCACCAAATCCTTCTTGGTAAATAAAAGGGGATTTAACACCATTGACCCTCAATGCCAACTATGCTTGCGTGAAATTGAGACTTATGAACACATTATGAGCAGCTGTCCCACCCTGAATGGCATCAGACAACTGATCCATACTAATTCAAAAATCAATTATAAAATGGCAACTTCTATCAAATGCTGCCTTGCCACCAAGATTTTCTCATGGATCAGGCTTTCTGTTTTCCTGTGTTTCTCTATTTGGCTTGTTCGTTGTAAGCTATGCTTTGAAGGGTCACATCTCAATCCACTACAAATATTCACCATCATCATCAATAAGATCAAAAAACGTGATAAAGTCCTCTCAACATGTTCAGCCTACACTGAGACATGGAGACTCTTTGAACTTCCAACGACATAAAAATAAGCCATCTCATAAACTTCTTGCACAACCAATCACCAATTGTTTTTTTCCTTTTTCCTGTGGATAAACTCTGCAATTCACTTAGATTAATAACTGAAGAGAAACTTTTATTCCGCTGCTCAACTCATTAAAAGTTTAAATATTAATCATAATGAACAATAATCCAATGTAATATAACCTTTTAAACAAATCCTTGTACAATTATCATTTGTTAAATAAAATTTATTGAAACAATTAGCTAAATTATACTGAACTGCAATGTTAAAGTATTCAAATTCATCAATTTTTAAAAATTTGTAACCAGGCTTCATTTCCAAGCTTAAAACGCGCTATGAACATGCTGGTATACAGTAATATATTTTTAATGAATTTTTTCACTGATTTTGTCATATTTCGGTAGAATTAGCTAAATTATACTGAACTGCAATGTTAAAGTATTCAAATTCATCAATTTTTAGGAATGTGTAATTTGGCTGTATTTCCAAGCTTAAAACCCGCTAAGACCATGCTGGTGTACAGTACTATATTTTGAATGAATTTTTTTACTGGTTTTGTCATATTTAGGTAAAATTAGCTAAATTATACTGAACTGCAATGTTAAAGTATTCAAATTCATCAATTTTTAGGAATGTGTAATTTGGCTGTATTTCCAAGCTTAAAACCCGCTAAGACCATGCTGGTGTACAGTACTATATTTTGAATGAATTTTTTTACTGGTTTTGTCATATTTAGGTAAAATTAGCTAAATTATACTGAACTGCAATGTTAAAGTATTCAAATTCATCAATTTTTAAAAATTTGTAACCAGGCTTCATTTCCAAGCTTAAAACGCGCTATGAACATGCTGGTATACAGTAATATATTTTTAATAAATTTTTTCACTGATTTTGTCATATTTCGGTAGAATTATCTAAATTATCCTGAACTGCAATGTTAAAGTATTCAAATTCATCAATTTTTATTAATTTGTCACCTGGCTGTATTTCCAAGCTTAAAACAAGCTTTGAATATGCTGGTGTACAATACTATATTTTAAATGAATTTTTTTACTGGTTTTGTCATATTTAGGTAGAATTAGCTAAATTATACTGAACTACAATGTTAAAGTATTCAAATTCATCAATTTTTAAAAATTTGTAACCAGGCTGTATTTCCAAGCTTAAAACGCGCTATGAACATGCTGGTATACAGTAATATATTTTTAATGAATTTTTTCACTGATTTTGTCATATTTCGGTAGAATTAGCTAAATTATACTGAACTGCAATGTTAAAGTATTCAAATTCATCAATTTTTAGGAATGTGTAATTTGGCTGTATTTCCAAGCTTAAAACCCGCTAAGACCATGCTGGTGTACAGTACTATATTTTGAATGAATTTTTTTACTGGTTTTGTCATATTTAGGTAAAATTAGCTAAATTATACTGAACTGCAATGTTAAAGTATTCAAATTCATCAATTTTTAAAAATTTGTAACCAGGCTTCATTTCCAAGCTTAAAACGCGCTATGAACATGCTGGTATACAGTAATATATTTTTAATGAATTTTTTCACTGATTTTGTCATATTTCGGTAGAATTAGCTAAATTATCCTGAACTGCAATGTTAAAGTATTCAAATTCATCAATTTTTATTAATTTGTCACCTGGCTGTATTTCCAAGCTTAAAACAAGCTTTGAATATGCTGGTGTACAATACTATATTTTAAATGAATTTTTTTACTGGTTTTGTCATATTTAGGTAGAATTAGCTAAATTATACTGAACTGCAATGTTAAAGTATTCAAATTCATCAATTTTTAAAAATTTGTAACCAGGCTGTATTTCCAAGCTTAAAACGCGCTATGAACATGCTGGTATACAGTAATATATTTTTAATGAATTTTTTCACTGATTTTGTCATATTTCGGTAGAATTAGCTAAATTATACTGAACTGCAATGTTAAAGTATTCAAATTCATCAATTTTTAGGAATGTGTAATTTGGCTGTATTTCCAAGCTTAAAACCCGCTAAGACCATGCTGGTGTACAGTACTATATTTTGAATGAATTTTTTTACTGGTTTTGTCATATTTAGGTAAAATTAGCTAAATTATACTGAACTGCAATGTTAAAGTATTCAAATTCATCAATTTTTAAAAATTTGTAACCAGGCTTCATTTCCAAGCTTAAAACGCGCTATGAACATGCTGGTATACAGTAATATATTTTTAATGAATTTTTTCACTGATTTTGTCATATTTCGATAGAATTAGCTAAATTATACTGAACTGCAATGTTAAAGTATTCAAATTCATCAATTTTTAGGAATGTGTAATTTGGCTGTATTTCCAAGCTTAAAACGCGCTAAGAACATGCTGGTGTACAGTACTATATTTTGAATGAATTTTTTTACTGGTTTTGTCATATTTAGGTAAAATTAGCTAAATTATACTGAACTGCAATGTTAAAGTATTCAAATTCATCAATTTTTAGGAATGTGTAATTTGGCTGTATTTCCAAGCTTAAAACCCGCTAAGAATATGCTGGTGTACAGTACTATATTTTGAATGAATTTTTTTACTGGTTTTGTCATATTTAGGTAAAATTAGCTAAATTATACTGAACTGCAATGTTAAAGTATTCAAATTCATCAATTTTTAAAAATTTGTAACTAGGCTTCATTTCCAAGCTTAAAACGCGCTATGAACATGCTGGTATACAGTAATATATTTTTAATAAATTTTTTCACTGATTTTGTCATATTTCGGTAGAATTATCTAAATTATCCTGAACTGCAATGTTAAAGTATTCAAATTCATCAATTTTTATTAATTTGTCACCTGGCTGTATTTCCAAGCTTAAAACAAGCTTTGAATATGCTGGTGTACAATACTATATTTTAAATGAATTTTTTTACTGGTTTTGTCATATTTAGGTAGAATTAGCTAAATTATACTGAACTGCAATGTTAAAGTATTCAAATTCATCAATTTTTAAAAATTTGTAACCAGGCTGTATTTCCAAGCTTAAAACGCGCTATGAACATGGTGGTAAACAGTAATATATTTTTAATGAATTTTTTCACTGATTTTGTCATATTTCGGTAGAATTAGCTAAATTATACTGAACTGCAATGTTAAAGTATTCAAATTCATCAATTTTTAGGAATGTGTAATTTGGCTGTATTTCCAAGCTTAAAACCCGCTAAGACCATGCTGGTGTACAGTACTATATTTTGAATGAATTTTTTTACTGGTTTTGTCATATTTAGGTAGAATTAGCTAAATTATACTGAACTGCAATGTTAAAGTATTCAAATTCATCAATTTTTAAAAATTTGTAACCAGGCTTCATTTCCAAGCTTAAAACGCGCTATGAACATGCTGGTATACAGTAATATATTTTTAATGAATTTTTTCACTGATTTTGTCATATTTCGGTAGAATTAGCTAAATTATACTGAACTGCAATGTTAAAGTATTCAAATTCATCAATTTTTAAAAATTTGTAACCAGGCTGTATTTCCAAGCTTAAAACGCGCTATGAACATGCTGGTATACAGTAATATATTTTTAATGAATTTTTTCACTGATTTTGTCATATTTCGGTAGAATTAGCTAAATTATACTGAACTGCAATGTTAAAGTATTCAAATTCATCAATTTTTAGAAATGTGTAATTTGGCTGTATTTCCAAGCTTAAAACCCGCTAAGAACATGCTGGTGTACAGTAATATATTTTTAATGAATTTTTTCACTGATTTTGTCATATTTCGGTAGAATTAGCTAAATTATACTGAACTGCAATGTTAAAGTATTCAAATTCATCAATTTTTAGGAATGTGTAATTTGGCTGTATTTCCAAGCTTAAAACGCGCTATGAACATGCTGGTGTACAGTACTATATTTTGAATGAATTTTTTTACTGGTTTTGTCATATTTAGGTAGAATTAGCTAAATTATACTGAACTGCAATGTTAAAGTATTCAAATTCATCAATTTTTAAAAATTTGTAACCAGGCTTCATTTCCAAGCTTAAAACGCGCTATGAACATGCTGGTATACAGTAATATATTTTTAATGAATTTTTTCACTGATTTTGTCATATTTCGGTAGAATTAGCTAAATTATACTGAACTGCAATGTTAAAGTATTCAAATTCATCAATTTTTAGGAATGTGTAATTTGGCTGTATTTCCAAGCTTAAAACCCGCTAAGACTATGCTGGTGTACAGTACTATATTTTGAATGAATTTTTTTACTGGTTTTGTCATATTTAGGTAAAATTAGCTAAATTATACTGAACTGCAATGTTAAAGTATTCAAATTCATCAATTTTTAAAAATTTGTAACCAGGCTTCATTTCCAAGCTTAAAACGCGCTATGAACATGCTGGTATACAGTAATATATTTTTAATGAATTTTTTCACTGATTTTGTCATATTTCGGTAGAATTAGCTAAATTATCCTGAACTGCAATGTTAAAGTATTCAAATTCATCAATTTTTATTAATTTGTCACCTGGCTGTATTTCCAAGCTTAAAACAAGCTTTGAATATGCTGGTGTACAATACTATATTTTAAATGAATTTTTTTACTGGTTTTGTCATATTTAGGTAGAATTAGCTAAATTATACTGAACTGCAATGTTAAAGTATTCAAATTCATCAATTTTTAAAAATTTGTAACCAGGCTGTATTTCCAAGCTTAAAACGCGCTATGAACATGGTGGTAAACAGTAATATATTTTTAATGAATTTTTTCACTGATTTTGTCATATTTCGGTAGAATTAGCTAAATTATACTGAACTGCAATGTTAAAGTATTCAAATTCATCAATTTTTAGGAATGTGTAATTTGGCTGTATTTCCAAGCTTAAAACCCGCTAAGACCATGCTGGTGTACAGTACTATATTTTGAATGAATTTTTTTACTGGTTTTGTCATATTTAGGTAAAATTAGCTAAATTATACTGAACTGCAATGTTAAAGTATTCAAATTCATCAATTTTTAAAAATTTGTAACCAGGCTTCATTTCCAAGCTTAAAACGCGCTATGAACATGCTGGTATACAGTAATATATTTTTAATGAATTTTTTCACTGATTTTGTCATATTTCGGTAGAATTAGCTAAATTATACTGAACTGCAATGTTAAAGTATTCAAATTCATCAATTTTTAGGAATGTGTAATTTGGCTGTATTTCCAAGCTTAAAACCCGCTAAGAACATGCTGGTGTACAGTACTATATTTTGAATGAATTTTTTTACTGGTTTTGTCATATTTAGGTAAAATTAGCTAAATTATACTGAACTGCAATGTTAAAGTATTCAAATTCATCAATTTTTAGGAATGTGTAATTTGGCTGTATTTCCAAGCTTAAAACCCGCTAAGACCATGCTGGTGTACAGTACTATATTTTGAATGAATTTTTTTACTGGTTTTGTCATATTTAGGTAAAATTAGCTAAATTATACTGAACTGCAATGTTAAAGTATTCAAATTCATCAATTTTTAAAAATTTGTAACCAGGCTTCATTTCCAAGCTTAAAACGCGCTATGAACATGCTGGTATACAGTAATATATTTTTAATGAATTTTTTCACTGATTTTGTCATATTTCGGTAGAATTAGCTAAATTATCCTGAACTGCAATGTTAAAGTATTCAAATTCATCAATTTTTATTAATTTGTCACCTGGCTGTATTTCCAAGCTTAAAACAAGCTTTGAATATGCTGGTGTACAATACTATATTTTAAATGAATTTTTTTACTGGTTTTGTCATATTTAGGTAGAATTAGCTAAATTATACTGAACTACAATGTTAAAGTATTCAAATTCATCAATTTTTAAAAATTTGTAACCAGGCTGTATTTCCAAGCTTAAAACGCGCTATGAACATGGTGGTAAACAGTAATATATTTTTAATGAATTTTTTCACTGATTTTGTCATATTTCGGTAGAATTAGCTAAATTATACTGAACTGCAATGTTAAAGTATTCAAATTCATCAATTTTTAGGAATGTGTAATTTGGCTGTATTTCCAAGCTTAAAACCCGCTAAGAACATGCTGGTGTACAGTACTATATTTTGAATGAATTTTTTTACTGGTTTTGTCATATTTAGGTAGAATTAGCTAAATTATACTGAACTGCAATGTTAAAGTATTCAAATTCATCAATTTTTAAAAATTTGTAACCAGGCTTCATTTCCAAGCTTAAAACGCGCTATGAACATGCTGGTATACAGTAATATATTTTTAATGAATTTTTTCACTGATTTGGTCATATTTCGATAGAATTAGCTAAATTATACTGAACTGCAATGTTAAAGTATTCAAATTCATCAATTTTAGGAATGTGTAATTTGGCTGTATTTCCAAGCTTAAAACCCGCTAAGACTATGCTGGTGTACAGTACTATATTTTGAATGAATTTTTTTACTGGTTTTGTCATATTTAGGTAGAATTAGCTAAATTATACTGAACTGCAATGTTAAAGTATTCAAATTCATCAATTTTTAAAAATTTGTAACCAGGCTTCATTTCCAAGCTTAAAACGCGCTATGAACATGCTGGTATACAGTAATATATTTTTAATGAATTTTTTCACTGATTTTGTCATATTTCGGTAGAATTAGCTAAATTATCCTGAACTGCAATGTTAAAGTATTCAAATTCATCAATTTTTATTAATTTGTCACCTGGCTGTATTTCCAAGCTTAAAACAAGCTTTGAATATGCTGGTGTACAGTACTATATTTTGAATGAATTTTTTTACTGGTTTTGTCATATTTAGGTAAAATTAGCTAAATTATACTGAACTGCAATGTTAAAGTATTCAAATTCATCAATTTTTAAAAATTTGTAACCAGGCTGTATTTCCAAGCTTAAAACGCGCTATGAACATGCTGGTATACCGTAATATATTTTTAATAAATTTTTTCACTGATTTTGTCATATTTCGGTAGAATTAGCTAAATTATACTGAACTGCAATGTTAAAGTATTCAAATTCATCAATTTTTAGGAATGTGTAATTTGGCTGTATTTCCAAGCTTAAAACCCGCTAAGAACATGCTGGTGTACAGTACTATATTTTGAATGAATTTTTTTACTGGTTTTGTCATATTTAGGTAGAATTAGCTAAATTATACTGAACTGCAATGTTAAAGTATTCAAATTCATCAATTTTTAAAAATTTGTAACCAGGCTTCATTTCCAAGCTTAAAACGCGCTATGAACATGCTGGTATACAGTAATATATTTTTAATGAATTTTTTCACTGATTTGGTCATATTTCGATAGAATTAGCTAAATTATACTGAACTGCAATGTTAAAGTATTCAAATTCATCAATTTTTAGGAATGTGTAATTTGGCTGTATTTCCAAGCTTAAAACCCGCTAAGACTATGCTGGTGTACAGTACTATATTTTGAATGAATTTTTTTACTGGTTTTGTCATATTTAGGTAGAATTAGCTAAATTATACTGAACTGCAATGTTAAAGTATTCAAATTCATCAATTTTTAAAAATTTGTAACCAGGCTTCATTTCCAAGCTTAAAACGCGCTATGAACATGCTGGTATACAGTAATATATTTTTAATGAATTTTTTCACTGATTTTGTCATATTTCGGTAGAATTAGCTAAATTATCCTGAACTGCAATGTTAAAGTATTCAAATTCATCAATTTTTATTAATTTGTCACCTGGCTGTATTTCCAAGCTTAAAACAAGCTTTGAATATGCTGGTGTACAATACTATATTTTAAATGAATTTTTTTACTGGTTTTGTCATATTTAGGTAGAATTAGCTAAATTATACTGAACTGCAATGTTAAAGTATTCAAATTCATCAATTTTTAAAAATTTGTAACCAGGCTGTATTTCCAAGCTTAAAACGCGCTATGAACATGCTGGTATACAGTAATATATTTTTAATGAATTTTTTCACTGATTTTGTCATATTTCGGTAGAATTAGCTAAATTATACTGAACTGCAATGTTAAAGTATTCAAATTCATCAATTTTTAGGAATGTGTAATTTGGCTGTATTTCCAAGCTTAAAACCCGCTAAGACCATGCTGGTGTACAGTACTATATTTTGAATGAATTTTTTTACTGGTTTTGTCATATTTAGGTAAAATTAGCTAAATTATACTGAACTGCAATGTTAAAGTATTCAAATTCATCAATTTTTAGGAATGTGTAATTTGGCTGTATTTCCAAGCTTAAAACCCGCTAAGACCATGCTGGTGTACAGTACTATATTTTGAATGAATTTTTTACTGGTTTTGTCATATTTCGGTAGAATTAGCTAAATTATACTGAACTGCAATGTTAAAGTATTCAAATTCATCAATTTTTAAAAATTTGTAACCAGGCTTCATTTCCAAGCTTAAAACGCGCTATGAACATGCTGGTATACAGTAATATATTTTTAATGAATTTTTTCACTGATTTGGTCAAATTTCGATAGAATTAGCTAAATTATACTGAACTGCAATGTTAAAGTATTCAAATTCATCAATTTTTAGGAATGTGTAATTTGGCTGTATTTCCAAGCTTAAAACCCGCTAAGAATATGCTGGTGTACAGTACTATATTTTGAATGAATTTTTTTACTGGTTTTGTCATATTTAGGTAAAATTAGCTAAATTATACTGAACTGCAATGTTAAAGTATTCAAATTCATCAATTTTTAAAAATTTGTAACCAGGCTTCATTTCCAAGCTTAAAACGCGCTATGAACATGCTGGTATACAGTAATATATTTTTAATGAATTTTTTCACTGATTTTGTCATATTTCGGTAGAATTAGCTAAATTATCCTGAACTGCAATGTTAAAGTATTCAAATTCATCAATTTTTATGAATTTGTCACCTGGCTGTATTTCCAAGCTTAAAACAAGCTTTGAATATGCTGGTGTACAATACTATATTTTGAATGAATTTTTTTACTGGTTTTGTCATATTTAGGTAAAATTAGCTAAATTATACTGAACTGCAATGTTAAAGTATTCAAATTCATCAATTTTTAAAAATTTGTAACCAGGCTGTATTTCCAAGCTTAAAACGCGCTATGAACATGGTGGTGTACAGTAATATATTTTTAATGAATTTTTTTACTGGTTTTGTCATATTTAGGTAAAATTAGCTAAATTATACTGAACTGCAATGTTAAAGTATTCAAATTCATCAATTTTTAGGAATTTGTAACCTGGCTGTATTTCCAAGCTTAAAACGCGCTATGAACATGCTGGTGTACAGTAATATATTTTTAATGAATTTTTTCACTGATTTTGTCATATTTCGGTAGAATTATCTAAATTATCCTGAACTGCAATGTTAAAGTATTCAAATTCATCAATTTTTATTAATTTGTCACCTGGCTGTATTTCCAAGCTTAAAACAAGCTTTGAATATGCTGGTGTACAGTACTATATTTTGAATGAATTTTTTTACTGGTTTTGTCATATTTAGGTAGAATTAGCTAAATTATACTGAACTGCAATGTTAAAGTATTCAAATTCATCAATTTTTAAAAATTTGTAACCAGGCTGTATTTCCAAGCTTAAAACGCGCTATGAACATGGTGGTAAACAGTAATATATTTTTAATAAATTTTTTCACTGATTTTGTCATATTTCGGTAGAATTAGCTAAATTATACTGAACTGCAATGTTAAAGTATTCAAATTCATCAATTTTTAGGAATGTGTAATTTGGCTGTATTTCCAAGCTTAAAACCCGCTAAGAACATGCTGGTGTACAGTACTATATTTTGAATGAATTTTTTTACTGGTTTTGTCATATTTAGGTAGAATTAGCTAAATTATACTGAACTGCAATGTTAAAGTATTCAAATTCATCAATTTTTAAAAATTTGTAACCAGGCTTCATTTCCAAGCTTAAAACGCGCTATGAACATGCTGGTATACAGTAATATATTTTTAATGAATTTTTTCACTGATTTTGTCATATTTCGGTAGAATTAGCTAAATTATACTGAACTGCAATGTTAAAGTATTCAAATTCATCAATTTTTAGGAATGTGTAATTTGGCTGTATTTCCAAGCTTAAACCCGCTAAGAACATGCTGGTGTACAGTACTATATTTTTAATGAATTTTTTCACTGGTTTTGTCATATTTCGGTAGAATTAGCTAAATTATACTGAACTGCAATGTTAAAGTATTCAAATTCATCAATTTTTAGGAATGTGTAATTTGGCTGTATTTCCAAGCTTAAAACCCGCTAAGACTATGCTGGTGTACAGTACTATATTTTGAATGAATTTTTTACTGGTTTTGTCATATTTAGGTAAAATTAGCTAAATTATACTGAACTGCAATGTTAAAGTATTCAAATTCATCAATTTTTAAAAATTTGTAACCAGGCTTCATTTCCAAGCTTAAAACGCGCTATGAACATGCTGGTATACAGTAATATATTTTTAATGAATTTTTTCACTGATTTTGTCATATTTCGGTAGAATTAGCTAAATTATCCTGAACTGCAATGTTAAAGTATTCAAATTCATCAATTTTTATTAATTTGTCACCTGGCTGTATTTCCAAGCTTAAAACAAGCTTTGAATATGCTGGTGTACAATACTATATTTTAAATGAATTTTTTTACTGGTTTTGTCATATTTAGGTAGAATTAGCTAAATTATACTGAACTGCAATGTTAAAGTATTCAAATTCATCAATTTTTAAAAATTTGTAACCAGGCTGTATTTCCAAGCTTAAAACGCGCTATGAACATGCTGGTAAACAGTAATATATTTTTAATGAATTTTTTCACTGATTTTGTCATATTTCGGTAGAATTAGCTAAATTATACTGAACTGCAATGTTAAAGTATTCAAATTCATCAATTTTTAGGAATGTGTAATTTGGCTGTATTTCCAAGCTTAAAACCCGCTAAGACCATGCTGGTGTACAGTACTATATTTTGAATGAATTTTTTTACTGGTTTTGTCATATTTAGGTAAAATTAGCTAAATTATACTGAACTGCAATGTTAAAGTATTCAAATTCATCAATTTTTAAAAATTTGTAACCAGGCTTCATTTCCAAGCTTAAAACGCGCTATGAACATGCTGGTATACAGTAATATATTTTTAATGAATTTTTTCACTGATTTTGTCATATTTCGGTAGAATTAGCTAAATTATCCTGAACTGCAATGTTAAAGTATTCAAATTCATCAATTTTTATTAATTTGTCACCTGGCTGTATTTCCAAGCTTAAAACAAGCTTTGAATATGCTGGTGTACAGTACTATATTTTGAATGAATTTTTTTACTGGTTTTGTCATATTTAGGTAGAATTAGCTAAATTATACTGAACTGCAATGTTAAAGTATTCAAATTCATCAATTTTTAAAAATTTGTAACCAGGCTGTATTTCCAAGCTTAAAACGCGCTATGAACATGGTGGTAAACAGTAATATATTTTTAATAAATTTTTTCACTGATTTTGTCATATTTCGGTAGAATTAGCTAAATTATACTGAACTGCAATGTTAAAGTATTCAAATTCATCAATTTTTAGGAATGTGTAATTTGGCTGTATTTCCAAGCTTAAAACCCGCTAAGACCATGCTGGTGTACAGTACTATATTTTGAATGAATTTTTTTACTGGTTTTGTCATATTTAGGTAAAATTAGCTAAATTATACTGAACTGCAATGTTAAAGTATTCAAATTCATCAATTTTTAAAAATTTGTAACCAGGCTTCATTTCCAAGCTTAAAACGCGCTATGAACATGCTGGTATACAGTAATATATTTTTAATGAATTTTTTCACTGATTTTGTCATATTTCGGTAGAATTAGCTAAATTATACTGAACTGCAATGTTAAAGTATTCAAATTCATCAATTTTTAGGAATGTGTAATTTGGCTGTATTTCCAAGCTTAAAACCCGCTAAGACCATGCTGGTGTACAGTACTATATTTTTAATGAATTTTTTTCACTGATTTTGTCATATTTCGGTAGAATTAGCTAAATTATACTGAACTGCAATGTTAAAGTATTCAAATTCATCAATTTTTAGGAATGTGTAAATTGGCTGTATTTCCAAGCTTAAAACCCGCTAAGAACATGCTGGTGTACAGTACTATATTTTGAATGAATTTTTTTACTGGTTTTGTCATATTTAGGTAAAATTAGCTAAATTATACTGAACTGCAATGTTAAAGTATTCAAATTCATCAATTTTTAAAAATTTGTAACCAGGCTTCATTTCCAAGCTTAAAACGCGCTATGAACATGCTGGTATACAGTAATATATTTTTAATAAATTTTTTCACTGATTTTGTCATATTTCGGTAGAATTAGCTAAATTATCCTGAACTGCAATGTTAAAGTATTCAAATTCATCAATTTTTATTAATTTGTCACCTGGCTGTATTTCCAAGCTTAAAACAAGCTTTGAATATGCTGGTGTACAATACTATATTTTAAATGAATTTTTTTACTGGTTTTGTCATATTTAGGTAGAATTAGCTAAATTATACTGAACTACAATGTTAAAGTATTCAAATTCATCAATTTTTAAAAATTTGTAACCAGGCTGTATTTCCAAGCTTAAAACGCGCTATGAACATGGTGGTAAACAGTAATATATTTTTAATGAATTTTTTCACTGATTTTGTCATATTTCGGTAGAATTAGCTAAATTATACTGAACTGCAATGTTAAAGTATTCAAATTCATCAATTTTTAGGAATGTGTAATTTGGCTGTATTTCCAAGCTTAAAACCCGCTAAGACTATGCTGGTGTACAGTACTATATTTTGAATGAATTTTTTTACTGGTTTTGTCATATTTAGGTAGAATTAGCTAAATTATACTGAACTGCAATGTTAAAGTATTCAAATTCATCAATTTTTAAAAATTTGTAACCAGGCTTCATTTCCAAGCTTAAAACGCGCTATGAACATGCTGGTATACAGTAATATATTTTTAATGAATTTTTTCACTGATTTTGTCATATTTCGGTAGAATTAGCTAAATTATACTGAACTGCAATGTTAAAGTATTCAAATTCATCAATTTTTAAAAATTTGTAACCAGGCTGTATTTCCAAGCTTAAAACGCGCTATGAACATGCTGGTGTACAGTAATATATTTTTAATGAATTTTTTCACTGATTTTGTCATATTTCGATAGAATTAGCTAAATTATACTGAACTGCAATGTTAAAGTATTCAAATTCATCAATTTTTAGGAATGTGTAATTTGGCTGTATTTCCAAGCTTAAAACCCGCTAAGAACATGCTGGTGTACAGTACTATATTTTGAATGAATTTTTTCACTGATTTTGTCATATTTCGGTAGAATTAGCTAAATTATACTGAACTGCAATGTTAAAGTATTCAAATTCATCAATTTTTAGGAATGTGTAATTTGGCTGTATTTCCAAGCTTAAAACCCGCTAAGACCATGCTGGTGTACAGTACTATATTTTGAATGAATTTTTTTACTGGTTTTGTCATATTTAGGTAAAATTAGCTAAATTATACTGAACTGCAATGTTAAAGTATTCAAATTCATCAATTTTTAAAAATTTGTAACCAGGCTTCATTTCCAAGCTTAAAACGCGCTATGAACATGCTGGTATACAGTAATATATTTTTAATGAATTTTTTCACTGATTTGGTCATATTTCGGTAGAATTAGCTAAATTATACTGAACTGCAATGTTAAAGTATTCAAATTCATCAATTTTTAGGAATGTGTAATTTGGCTGTATTTCCAAGCTTAAAACCCGCTAAGACCATGCTGGTGTACAGTACTATATTTTGAATGAATTTTTTTACTGGTTTTGTCATATTTAGGTAGAATTAGCTAAATTATACTGAACTGCAATGTTAAAGTATTCAAATTCATCAATTTTTAAAAATTTGTAACCAGGCTTCATTTCCAAGCTTAAAACGCGCTATGAACATGCTGGTATACAGTAATATATTTTTAATGAATTTTTTCACTGATTTTGTCATATTTCGGTAGAATTAGCTAAATTATCCTGAACTGCAATGTTAAAGTATTCAAATTCATCAATTTTTATTAATTTGTCACCTGGCTGTATTTCCAAGCTTAAAACAAGCTTTGAATATGCTGGTGTACAATACTATATTTTAAATGAATTTTTTTACTGGTTTTGTCATATTTAGGTAGAATTAGCTAAATTATACTGAACTGCAATGTTAAAGTATTCAAATTCATCAATTTTTAAAAATTTGTAACCAGGCTGTATTTCCAAGCTTAAAACGCGCTATGAACATGGTGGTAAACAGTAATATATTTTTAATAAATTTTTTCACTGATTTTGTCATATTTCGGTAGAATTAGCTAAATTATACTGAACTGCAATGTTAAAGTATTCAAATTCATCAATTTTTAGGAATGTGTAATTTGGCTGTATTTCCAAGCTTAAAACCCGCTAAGACCATGCTGGTGTACAGTACTATATTTTGAATGAATTTTTTTACTGGTTTTGTCATATTTAGGTAGAATTAGCTAAATTATACTGAACTGCAATGTTAAAGTATTCAAATTCATCAATTTTTAAAAATTTGTAACCAGGCTTCATTTCCAAGCTTAAAACGCGCTATGAACATGCTGGTATACAGTAATATATTTTTAATGAATTTTTTCACTGATTTTGTCATATTTCGGTAGAATTAGCTAAATTATACTGAACTGCAATGTTAAAGTATTCAAATTCATCAATTTTTAGGAATGTGTAATTTGGCTGTATTTCCAAGCTTAAAACCCGCTAAGAACATGCTGGTGTACAGTACTATATTTTGAATGAATTTTTTTACTGGTTTTGTCATATTTAGGTAAAATTAGCTAAATTATACTGAACTGCAATGTTAAAGTATTCAAATTCATCAATTTTTAGGAATGTGTAATTTGGCTGTATTTCCAAGCTTAAAACCCGCTAAGACCATGCTGGTGTACAGTACTATATTTTGAATGAATTTTTTTACTGGTTTTGTCATATTTAGGTAGAATTAGCTAAATTATACTGAACTGCAATGTTAAAGTATTCAAATTCATCAATTTTTAAAAATTTGTAACCAGGCTTCATTTCCAAGCTTAAAACGCGCTATGAACATGCTGGTATACAGTAATATATTTTTAATGAATTTTTTCACTGATTTTGTCATATTTCGGTAGAATTATCTAAATTATCCTGAACTGCAATGTTAAAGTATTCAAATTCATCAATTTTTATTAATTTGTCACCTGGCTGTATTTCCAAGCTTAAAACAAGCTTTGAATATGCTGGTGTACAATACTATATTTTGAATGAATTTTTTTACTGGTTTTGTCATATTTAGGTAAAATTAGCTAAATTATACTGAACTGCAATGTTAAAGTATTCAAATTCATCAATTTTTAAAAATTTGTAACCAGGCTGTATTTCCAAGCTTAAAACGCGCTATGAACATGGTGGTAAACAGTAATATATTTTTAATAAATTTTTTCACTGATTTTGTCATATTTCGGTAGAATTAGCTAAATTATACTGAACTGCAATGTTAAAGTATTCAAATTCATCAATTTTTAGGAATGTGTAATTTGGCTGTATTTCCAAGCTTAAAACCCGCTAAGACCATGCTGGTGTACAGTACTATATTTTGAATGAATTTTTTTACTGGTTTTGTCATATTTAGGTAGAATTAGCTAAATTATACTGAACTGCAATGTTAAAGTATTCAAATTCATCAATTTTTAAAAATTTGTAACCAGGCTTCATTTCCAAGCTTAAAACGCGCTATGAACATGCTGGTATACAGTAATATATTTTTAATGAATTTTTTCACTGATTTGGTCATATTTCGATAGAATTAGCTAAATTATACTGAACTGCAATGTTAAAGTATTCAAATTCATCAATTTTTAGGAATGTGTAATTTGGCTGTATTTCCAAGCTTAAAACCCGCTAAGACTATGCTGGTGTACAGTACTATATTTTGAATGAATTTTTTTACTGGTTTTGTCATATTTAGGTAGAATTAGCTAAATTATACTGAACTGCAATGTTAAAGTATTCAAATTCATCAATTTTTAAAAATTTGTAACCAGGCTTCATTTCCAAGCTTAAAACGCGCTATGAACATGCTGGTATACAGTAATATATTTTTAATGAATTTTTTCACTGATTTTGTCATATTTCGGTAGAATTATCTAAATTATCCTGAACTGCAATGTTAAAGTATTCAAATTCATCAATTTTTATTAATTTGTCACCTGGCTGTATTTCCAAGCTTAAAACAAGCTTTGAATATGCTGGTGTACAATACTATATTTTAAATGAATTTTTTTACTGGTTTTGTCATATTTAGGTAGAATTAGCTAAATTATACTGAACTGCAATGTTAAAGTATTCAAATTCATCAATTTTTAAAAATTTGTAACCAGGCTGTATTTCCAAGCTTAAAACGCGCTATGAACATGCTGGTATACAGTAATATATTTTTAATGAATTTTTTCACTGATTTTGTCATATTTCGGTAGAATTAGCTAAATTATACTGAACTGCAATGTTAAAGTATTCAAATTCATCAATTTTTAGGAATGTGTAATTTGGCTGTATTTCCAAGCTTAAAACCCGCTAAGACCATGCTGGTGTACAGTACTATATTTTGAATGAATTTTTTTACTGGTTTTGTCATATTTAGGTAAAATTAGCTAAATTATACTGAACTGCAATGTTAAAGTATTCAAATTCATCAATTTTTAAAAATTTGTAACCAGGCTTCATTTCCAAGCTTAAAACGCGCTATGAACATGCTGGTATACAGTAATATATTTTTAATGAATTTTTTCACTGATTTTGTCATATTTCGGTAGAATTAGCTAAATTATACTGAACTGCAATGTTAAAGTATTCAAATTCATCAATTTTTAGGAATGTGTAATTTGGCTGTATTTCCAAGCTTAAAACCCGCTAAGAACATGCTGGTGTACAGTACTATATTTTGAATGAATTTTTTTACTGGTTTTGTCATATTTAGGTAAAATTAGCTAAATTATACTGAACTGCAATGTTAAAGTATTCAAATTCATCAATTTTTAAAAATTTGTAACCAGGCTGTATTTCCAAGCTTAAAACGCGCTATGAACATGCTGGTATACAGTAATATATTTTTAATGAATTTTTTCACTGATTTTGTCATATTTCGGTAGAATTAGCTAAATTATACTGAACTGCAATGTTAAAGTATTCAAATTCATCAATTTTTAAAAATTTGTAACCAGGCTTTATTTCCAAGCTTAAAACGCGCTATGAACATGCTGGTATACAGTAATATATTTTTAATGAATTTTTTCACTGATTTTGTCATATTTCGGTAGAATTAGCTAAATTATACTGAACTGCAATGTTAAAGTATTCAAATTCATCAATTTTTAGAAATTTGTAATTTGGCTGTATTTCCAAGCTTAAAACCCGCTAAGAACATGCTGGTGTACAGTACTATATTTTGAATGAATTTTTTTACTGGTTTTGTCATACCAGACATACCAACCAACCCTGCTCTTTGTTGGTTTTATTTCCTAATGAGCATATTGCAGGAAGAAACTATCGATTAGCATTCCCCAATGCAGATGTCACCCCAAAACTACAACAATATTTTCTGCTCATCAGAGAATGTAGCACCATAGAGATTCTGGAAACATCTAGAAATTTATGTGTTTGATTTCCCAAATGGCTCCACTAGAGTTCCATCTCACTACAACCTTACTTACCCATATCAAGTTATTCCAGACATAGCTCAGGTGACATGAGATTCTTGTGAACCAGTGCATTAATGGATGAATGATGCAAATGAAATTTGGAAAAGGTATTATTTATTTAGAAACAATTTTATTTAATAATAATATTACATATAAAGTTCTTAAAGAAGAAAAATAAAAAGTTTGCTGACAGTCTCTATACTGGCTGTCTTAATATCCATGTGAACATTATGAATGTTTTCTGATCATTCCTACGTGGGATTTATCCTTCTTGTTTTGAAGTTCCCTCATCTGCATAGATACATATCCATGTGTATAGAAGTAATTAATTTATCCTGGTATCTTGAAGTAGTTATTTTATTTAACATATCATACAAGCGTGGGTTTGAATCATTTATCCATCATATAGGTGCGGTTTTGATGTCATTATTTAGAAGAGATTTATTGTTATTTAACATATTAAATAGGTGTGGATTTGAACCACTTATTCATCTATCAATGCCATTTGAAGTCATTATTTGGAGGAGATTTATTATTACTTAATATATTATATAGGTTTTGAACCCCTTATTCATCATATCAGTGCAGTTTGAAGTCGTTATTTGGACACATTTTATTATTATTTAATATATTATATAGCTATGGGTTTGAATCACTTATTCCTCATATCAGTGCTGTTTGAAGTCATTATTTGGAAGAGATTTATTATTACTTAACATATTAAATAGGTGTGGATTTGAACCACACTTATTTATCTATCAATGCGGTTTGAAGTCATTACTTGGACATATTTTATTATTATTAAATATATTATGTAGCTGTGGGTTTAAACCACTTATTCATCATATCAGTACGGTTTGAAGTCATTATTTGGACACATTTTATTAATATTTCTTAATTCACATCTACCATTTTTTCAGATATGTGTGTACCTATTCATCATTGTTCATGTATATAACAATTTTTAATCTATAATTTCTTATTCACTTACATAAACATTTCCTTAATTTATATGTGTGTGGATCCAGATTTAATTAATTCTATCCAAGCATTTTGTAAAATAATAAATGCCATTTTCATTATCAATAATTTATTTTATGTAAATACAAATTAGCATGAATTTCATTATAGAAGTATTTTCAGATTAGCAAAATCATTTTTGTGTATTTAGTTCAATAAACGCATCTTACAAAATATTTTCAATTCATCTATTACTTCATTGTGTTCCATTTTTAAATATATTTCCTTACAATCAATCAATTTTTTTAAAAAAGTGACATTTTATTATTATATAATTTAACTTGATAAATACATTTAACAAAATATTTTTATGTATTATAAAAGGCATACAATTTTCCACCTGAACCTGCATCTACTGGTGGTTTACTATAAATTTTCCAATCAATAAGTCAAAGGTCAGTTCACAGGCCTTGATTTTATTTTACTTCATAACTGAAGAGAAGGCAGAGGAGAGAGAAAAGCTATTTTCTCTTACTCAGACATTTGAAGATATAATATTTTAACCACTTGTTTTTTCATTTAATATTTTATTAGTTATGGGTTCCTTCTTTTTATTATTCACAGTGCTTCAAGCTTTGTTGAGTCATATAATCTGGTTTTCACTAGTAACAGTCTTGATGCTTTCTAATGATATGTCTATTACAAAATCCCCTAAGCAATCTCTACTCCCCTATTTATCTCTTTATGTTTTTCTTATCTATCTGTTTTTGGATCAATCTAGCACCAACCTTCTAAGAGGTCCATGTGTTTATTTTCTTTCATCATTGGCCATCTACTTTTGGTGGGAACAGATTCTAATGACTCTTATTTGATGTTTTTGCAAAATGTCTTGATTTTTATGCCAACAGCAATCTTTTTTTTTTATCAATTGTTAATTACAGCCTTCATTTTGGTAATCTGTAAACATTAAACTTTTGCAAAATACATTTTAACAGTACTTTCAATATTTTTAAATATTAATTTTTAAATTGCTGTAATTTTTTTATTTCTTTGTTTTAACTTTTATTTTTGAAAACTGTGTCAGCTTTTTTTAATTTTATCTAGACAGTTTTAAATGGGTAGGGAAAGAACTTCAAATTATATATGTGAAACAACATGTCTGTTTTAATATATATATATATAATTGAATATTTATAAATAGAGTAATTAGATATATGTAAAGTATAACTTTCAAAATTTTATCCATTTAGGAGCGTTTTTGACTATTCTTTGTCAACTAACACTTTGAAAGGCTAACCCTTCACAATTCCATGATCTTAACATTTGCTGCCTGTCTGTTAATTAAGTCTAACAGACAGATAGCAAAAGGTTAAGATCTTGGAATTGTGGGAAAGTTAGCCTTTCAAAATGTTATTTGACAAAGACTACAAGGATAGTCGAAAGTGCTCCTAAGTGAATAAAATTTTTAAAGTTATACTTTACATATATCCAATTATTATATTTTAAATATTCAATTATAAGATTATGTATATTGATTTGTAAGAAATACCGACATCAAATTATAATAATATTACATATATACATAAGATACTTTTTTATATTTATAGTATGAATATATGAAATAAGATTATGGTATAAACATAATTAAAAAATAATAATATAGTTATTAATAATAAATTGAAGGGATACATTTACATTTATTTTACTGAGTGTGTGTTCACTCATGCATTCATTGAAGCAATAAGAATAAGAAATTAACTATAATATTTTTATTTTTAAAAATAAAGTAAATAAAAAATGTCTATTTCATTATTAAATATGCTCTGAGTACTATTCTTTTTATTCAATAACTGTATTCTCTTATAGAAACATAACAAATTAGTCTCTTACCAAAAAATTACTTTCTCTTTAATTATTTTTATGTTTTTAAATCAGTATTAACTTTAAATATGTTTTAAAATTTTGTTAAACTTTAAGCATTATTCTAAGAAATATGTATTATATGGAATACTGCATATCAAAATCAGAAAAAAATGATAAATAAAGAATAAAATGTGCTTTCAGCATAAAATTTTTTTTTACTAATGAACATGATGGTCTGAGATGGAAAACTGCTGTTGGCTTAATTTAAAATTTACTTATAAATTTTACTTTTTAAAAAAAAATATAATCACATATGGCTCTCAAAAGGGAATAATGACTGTTCACATATTGCAAAATTTGCACATTTTGATAAGTTTTTTTTAATTACATTTTGATTGGTTTGTTTAAATTTTTCTTTGCATAGCATAAAATTGAAATCATGTTGTTATATACAGTAAAGTTTGTGGCTTCTTTGTATATCTTTTGAGCATTTTTTTTTTGCAATTTGTAAAATCAAAGTTAAACTTGAACTTAAAAATGAGGTTTTTGGTCTCTTAAAGGAAGTGAATAAAAACTGTAATAAGGATTATAGCATGCAAAAAATTTGGATTCTGCATGGACGTTTAGCAATGGAAATTAATATCCATATATTTTTTTAAAAGTAGATGTCTCTCTTTAAAAGACATTTTCCAAAAAAAACGAATATTTAGTGATTTATTAGATCAGTTTGATTAATCCTTTAGGCTCATAAATAATCTGAGAGATACAAACAAAGTATTTTCTTAAATATTGTTATTTATATCAGATACATAGATTCAAGATTAAGAATAATAGTGTGTTTATATTTGATTAATTTTTATCTGTAATGTTTAAGGCATTCATTTAGTTGTAACATATATTTTGTAAGGCTGTGTGAAATTCAATAGTAAATTGCATCTAAGAGATATCACAAATTCCCAAGTTAGTGTTGGTTATGGTTGTAAAAAGTAATTATGCCTTGAATGTAGCAATATTATTTGCAATGACTATTGCAAACATTTTGTAAAGCTAACTATTGAAGATTCTGATTAATTAATATTAAAGACATTTCTTAGATTGTATTTTTTTTAGAAATATCCATAATTCTATTATATGAAAAGAAAATTTTTTATGCTTTATATTTTTATATTTCTTTGTTTAATAATTTATAGATTGAAATTAAAAATAAATTAAAAAATCATATATTTTATTATACAAATATAATAAATGCAAATTTCATTGTGGTGTTTTAAAAAGTTTTTTTCACATCTTAGCATGTACTAATAAAGAATATATCTTTTGGATATTCACAATCCCTCAATGCAATTTTTTTATGACCTCCATAAAGTTAAAAACAAAATCCATAAAAATAAGTTTTCAGTATAAATAATGCATTTAACAAGTTAACTTGAGTGGATATGAGCTTAAAGAAGGATTTGTTAATATAATAATACATTTGTGTTCTGATGAAAGATAACCATTGTTTGAAACAGATTGAATACAAAGTAATTTTACAAAAAGAGAAATGAGTTAATAGATAAGAAACTAAAGTCCATGATTTGATTAATGAGGTTTAATTATTTATTTATGATAATATTTATTAGACATGTCTAAGAATTATAATATACAAATAAGTCACCAAGATAAGCCTTAATGATTTGAATCTTCATAGTATAGCATAATAATTTCCAAAAAAATCCCTTAATTCTGTCATTATATTTTTTAAATAATATTTAAGTCAAGTGATGATTTAATTTGAAATATTGAGAAGAATATCTAAAAATCTTGATAGTATTGCCTTCAGGAATAGATCGAAACACTTTATCCATAGAGAATTGACTTAGGGATGACTAATATGTCTATAAAGAAAATTTCATACTGGGTTGAATGTTAATATGTAAAAACAAAATGAATGTTCAAATTGCCTCTAAAGATCAGTACATGTTTGCTTATGGTCTCAGCTATACAAATAGAGCCTGCAGATCATTTGTCAAAACATAAAAGTTAATATGCTGGAATTAACATATATTATTGACACTATTGAAAGAATTAAGGACTAAAATGTAATGTAGTTAAACATTCTGATTAAAGAAATGACAATAATTGGGTGGCTAAATTTCTAACTTGAATTCCAACTGATTGCAAAGTATTGATTGATTGATAATAAAGAAATAAGATGATGGTCTGTATGATGGATGATTATCAGACAGATAAATGGATGGTTAGATAAATGTATGGTGAATAGATGGATAGATTTTATAAATAAACAAATAGATACACAGGCAGACAAATATATATTCTGAAGGACAGACATACTCAGATAGATAAGTAATTGATGAATGAGTAAATAAATGGATATAGAGACAGATCATATATGAGATGATGTTAGAGAGACTTTCAATTTTCAGTGCATTGATAATTGTTAAATTAAGTAGTAATAATGGGATTTTTTGGAGGAGGTCATATGATGATGGAACACTAAAAGTGAAACCTCAAACTATAAATTATGAACTTTTAGTTCGTGAGTCTGCCATTCTATACTGCACTAAAACACACGATATTGAAATTAAGTAGTGTCTGGATTTTAAATTAGAGTCTAAATTTTAAATTATTAGTAGAAAGTGATGTGAAAAAAATTAAGTTAATATACCAAAAACTATAACAAAAAAAGTGAATAAATTGAACCCAAGTTGTAATGATGAAAGGCTTTAAATAGGTCTGGATGTGTGAACATTTTTAATATTTTAGATAATAAACGTTCTCATAATATTTAATTTGATTTAATATGATCAAAAACTTGTAGTAAATATCTGTGAAGAAAGATTGGATTTTTTTTGTATTGGATAGATTATTAAAAGAGAATGGGGATGATGATGATGTATATATGAAAATATCTGGAGATGAACATACAAATTATTTGATTTGACATTAGCACCTCTGTTTAAACTATTATGATTATTGTTTGCAGATATTGATAATATAAATCAAAGTAGTTTTAATACATTAAAAAAAAAAGCGATTTATTGATTTCGAAGAGTGTTTTTCAAAAGAAATATAAAATATCCACTATATTAAAGTTACATTTCCTTTGTGTGATTGGTTGGAATGTTTAATTGTCAATGACAATAATATACAGCTAAAAGAGTGAACACACACATGTACAAAAGGAAACGAACTCTTTTTTTCACAATGTCTAAAGTTTTAAAAATGGTTACTTTCAAAAAGTCTTGACTAGTAAATAAATGAAAAAAAGAAAAGAAAAGAAATCAATTAAAAAAAGTCAATAGTTAAAAACATTCTGCAACAAAATTCTTCTGAAAGGTTTTACATCTGTTTTTATACAGTACTTGGGAGAAAAAATGACAGGACTATATATTGAAACAAAAATCTTTGAATAAAAGATTATATATATATAAACTTTGTCTATATAAAAAATTTATAAAACAATTAATGTAAATGCCTTTTTTATCATTTATTTTTTCTTAAAAGACTATTATAGTAAGTTAAGATTTCTAAAGACTATTGATTCATGAGATTTTAGACTTCTTTCAATACGGATTTACAAATCACAAAACGTTAGTAGTTTATCGATAAGGAAAAGAATATCCATTCAGTCATAATGCAATAGATGACTCTGAAATAGTTGAGCTACTTAGGGTTTTATTTATTGTCCATTTATTTATAACTATTATTTAAGGATGGTATGAAGACTGATTATAATATATCTCAACCATATCAAGAAACGCCTATGATGATTTCAGTAACAAGATAGTCTTCAATAGTATTTTGTGGATAGTTATACCAGAACTATAAAAGTGAGAGTCTCAGGCTCTCAAAATAAAAAATAACCACATAAAAAAGAATTTTAAATAAGTTATAGCTCTTTATCATATTATAAAGCAAACAAATTCTATTGAAAATAGTTTAAAAGATTTTGTAATAACCATATGGATAGATAGATTTTTACTTATGCAACTTTCACACACTTTCCAATACAAATTGATTCTCTCCTACTTTTCCAAATTTTTTAAAACTTTTCTGTATTTATAGGAGAGTTTAATTTTCATAGTAGCCTTAGGAAATATGCAAATGAGAATTAAGCAGATTATCAATTTTTAGAATGTATGGAATTTAACACCATGCATGTATTTTATGATACCATTGAGGCAGAATGGGAACATAAACAACTATGATTTATGATTTGTTTTAAGAAAAAATGATTCACCTTTACTTAAACCAAATCTCACTTTTGGAATACACATTCCTAAAGTTGAAAAGAAAGTTAAGTGGCACTAATATTCTGGATATTTGGAATAGAATCTCTCCAATTCCCTCTCACTATGTTAGGTTTTATAAAATCATAATAATAGATACCAATAAGTTCATCCTTCATGGATATCAAAAGCAATTCAATCTAGTTTTGGAAAAAAATCAGTAGTATTTTTTATAGTTTATTTTTGTCTTCCAAAAATCTACAAATTGTTGAAAAACTTATAACTTATAAAATCACTGGATGATTCCAGAATAGAAAAATGCAAAGAGACCATGAAGAAGCAAAACTGTACAAAACCCAGTTGTAAGGCCTGGCTACTTTTATGAGCTTGATCAATGTAAAAGTACCGCTAAACAAATATTGTCACTGCTAATGAGATTTACAATCATATATATAAAATTTCTAAACTCAAGATGACAGAATGAGATAAAACTAGTAGATGTTGTTGATTTCAATATGCCTTAGATTATATTATATGAAAAAAGGCTGTAAAGGAGATAGCATATTTTCAGAATTTCAAAAAAACTGAGAATCTAAAATATATAGGGCAAAATTATTCAGAAATATTATTTATATAAAAACTTTTCCAAAAATTTGACATAAAAGCAAAACAATAGTATTCTTAAAACCAAATAAATCCAGCAATAATACAAAATAGAATCACTCTTCATATAATCTTTTTGAAAGAATTATATATAATAAAAATTTTGCCTATAGATGAAAATTACCTACCTATAGCACAGGCTAGATTTAGATTAAGAAGAAGCTTCTGAGCACAAGTTTTTTCTTTAATTCCCATAATAAAAAGTGATTTCAAAATAAATTAGAAACTGGTACTGTCTTTATTCATCTAATCATAGTTTAGGATTCCATTTGAAAAAAGCTCTTCTAAAACTTTCTAAAAATGTTATGTACAGAAAAACTATTAAATTTATTTATCATAATGCTTTACAATTCAATTGACACAGAATAATCATTATAGTGGATACAAAATTTTATAGAATGGTCCACCTCAGAATTATCTTCTCTTCTTATTAATTTAATATATTCATCAGAGGCCAGAAATAGATTGCAGGATGATATTGGTTTGGCTCTTCAAAAGAGACCCCTTTCTAAGATAGAAATATCTCTCAATGAGAATATGGAAAAATGGGAATCTATTATAAAGACCGGGGTTTTATTCCTAATCCAATGAAGACAATATGCTCAATTTTCATCTAAATAATGAGGAAATATAATCTTAATATAATCTTTTTGGCAATAATACACTCAAGGAGTAGTCTTGGATTTTTTTCATTTATCTGAAATATAGATCAAAATTTATTTTTTCGCTATTGAATGTTGGCTGGTTTTACTTAAGATTGTATCATAAGTATTTTGTGGGCAATTTTACTCAGTTGGTAAATTCCTATAGGTAGAGAAAAAGTTTCTATACTAAATTTCAAAACACTCAATTAAATATTACTATAGAAATATTACTGGGACACTCAAATCTACTCCTTTGCAATGGCTTTCTGTCCTTTCACATAATCTTTCACATATTTCAAAGAGAAGATGCCTCACAGAATATGTATAAAAAGCTGTTAAGCAGATCAGACTTGCTAAGAACTGTACATAGTTTATTATCTAAGATTTCTTTCAAATCAAGATCTTCTTTTTAGATGTTCAATCAACAGTCTATGATCAAAAGAATTCTGGTATAAAAAATTAAATTGTTATGCAGTTTCAGTGAGATGTCTTTTTTCAGATTCAACAGTAAAACAATCCAAATTTGATTTTTCTAGTTGCTTATCAATAGATTTAGGATAATCCATGGTCATTGCATTTATTTACTTTATAAATGGAATTTACCGACCACTAATTTAGTACATGTGAACAAATATCACAAGTTATATGGCTAATGATGGTCAAATCTATGGATTAAGTGGAAGAGGTAGAAAATTTATCTCATGATTAGAATCTTTACCAGTTCTCCTGTTATATTTTGTTAACAGTAAGTTTATGCCTTAAATAAATATTTTATTTCCAATATTCTGAGAAAAAACATTGCTTGAAATCATATTTACTTTCTTTTATGGATTGTTTAGTATAATTTAAATACAAAATAAACATATAGACCATCATTTTCTATCTTTTAAAAATAATTGTGATGTAAATGACAGTGTTAATCCCAATATTAATGTCTACTCCCACACCCACCCTTTTCTCTAAGAAGATTCAAAATTAAAATTCTGATATTTCTTACATTTGGTTTTGATGTAAGTAGATCTATTTTAAGTCTCAATAATAACTTCTTACTTTCTTAAAAATTAGTCTTTAATAACCTTCCTATAATAACAATATGTCTGGAAATAATTGCATTATGACCTCTTTTTTCATTTATAAATGCCATTAAATACTAAAGAAGTACTTTAATTATTTTTAGAATGCTTACATTACTTCTGTATAATTACCATCTAATTATTTTAAGAAGAGTGAATGTTATAAACACAATAAAATGTGTTTCTCTGGGGTTTTTTTTAGAAGTTATTTTATTGTATGATATATACTCATACTTTTCTTCACATGGTAGATTTTCTATTCTAGATAAATTAAGGTTATAATTGGTTCCAAATTTGTATGTGACAACTAAGCACAAATAAAATTTATCTAAAAACACTGCTGTTCATTGCCTTGGTAGAGTAGAGGATTTTGGAATTAAAGTGATGTCATGTATTGCAATTGGAGCTGTGCCACTTCTGATGCTTAAATTTTATTTTCCCATTTTTATCATTTTGTAATCATACAGTTTATATAATGATTAGATGACTAACTTAACCTTTGTCAAAAAAAAAATGTTTTATTTTAGATGGCATTCATTTTAATATATTATATGGAAATAATTCTTCCTCTATATATTTTCCACATCTAAACCCCTTAAGTGTTGATATATATATACTTTTATTTTTATTTTTTTAGGAATTCAGTAATTTCTTTCTTTATATAAATTACTTTTAAAATTTCTTTTTTAAAAATCAAATTTTAATAACTAGTAATTTCTTTTTCTACTTTTTTAAATTTAAATTTAGTGCTGAACTTTGTATAACATTCCTGAATGCTGGTATTTTGCATGTTTAGTGCAATAGTTGTTATAAACCTGAAAACATAAAGATTTCTAAATCAAAATTTAATCTGTTTTTTTCTGGTACTCCACTAATGCATGATCTTCCAAGCAACAAACCATTTGATTATTTTTATTTTGGTAATAATATTATATGTATGTATTTCATTAAAAAAAGTGTATGCAAAATTTAAAATACCTTGTCTGATGAATGAAGCTATTTATGAAATGTGCATATAGTGATCTGCATTCTTATACTAGTGGTTAGTTTAAAATGAGGGATGTACTGATAAAATTTAAAAACTTTGAAAACAATGTATTCTTTTGAAGGATCATTTAGAGAAAAAATTATAGAGTTTTGAGAATTTTTTAGAAATAGAATATTAACTCATAAGAAAACTTGAGTTGATATTAATTTTATCTCTGTCACTCACAGAAATGATAGCTAAAGAGGAGTAAAAAAAAGTTGTGAAAAAGACTTGTGTCAATAATTAAAATAATTCTGATTTAAACAAAGGCAAAACTCTCCATACAGTAGTGCCACCCTGTGCTAAACAGAGTAATCAATCCTGCCTAATAGGATAGTGGTGGCTATGGTTGTTTAAGAGCCAAAGACACCAAAATGTATGGTGCTGAATTGAGTTCAGACCCATATGACTATATAATCTATTGAGCTTAGATTGAAAATATTATTGTTTTCAATTTCATTCTCATAGTTTTGTAGTAAAGTAGAGATAAAAGGTGGCTGCTAGGGGGTTGCATTAGATTCTAAGATCTAGGTGCAGTGCTCTCAGATCCAAGGCTTCTCACTGATGATGGCCACAAGCCAGAAACTAGTCTGGGGATATTGGATGAGTAGGCACTAGATAGGGATTTTATGCACAAGCCTTCTGGCATCCATTGATTGATTACTCTGTTTAGCACAGTGTGTCACTACTGTATGGAGAGTTTTGCCTTTGTTTACAACAATTATCTGCTAGTATAGAGATGGTGATCATGTGATGTTTAGTGTTTTAATTCTGATTTACTTAGAACTGCATAATGTAAATTTATAATATCACCAACTCATCGAATTTGCCACTTCTAAAATAATGAATAATGTAAACCCACAAAATGTATTCATTTTAAGACTTTTGAAATTAGAACAATATATATTATTACTATATTTTTAAAAAATAAGTTTTAAAAAAGTAATGCACTTAATTAAGCAAAAGCATAGATCTTGATATAAATTAATTTTCATCATTAATGCTAAACTTCAGTGATCATAGTAAAACATTCTAGACATAAAGAAAGAGCTTAAATTAAAAAGACTGCATTTGATGAAGACCAAATCTTATTTAAATTTAAACAAGCTGAGCAATTTAGTGAAATAATTCTCTGTATTGAATTATTCTGTAAATATTAAAGTGGGTTTAGATAGAATCTTCAATGTTCACAAACTTGTATGATGGATAATTGTTTTATTTATTTATTGTTTTATAATGTTCTTTCTTTATTACAGTTATTTATTCATAAAAAAATTTAACATCTATTTCATGATTTAATAAAATTTCTAGGCATAGATTGTTCCACTTATTGACTCCAAGAATAATTTTGATAAAGAATTAGACATTTTTTAAAGCATGTTCACATACATATAGGTACTAATTCTAGATCTCATCACAAGAGTAAAGAAATAGTTAAGGATATATTTATATTGGATAAAAAAAATCAAGAGATTTTGAGATTATCATTTCTCTATAGAGTGGTTGAGATTACATTACTGATATGTTTATGTAGAATGAGCACCATATATCTTTTGTCTAAAATTTGAATACATAATTAGAAGTAGGGAGTATTTAATTTATATAAAGCATAATATAATTCATAGAACTGTTTTATATTGGGTACTGTCAGATTCTATATAGATCTGAAATAGAATAGGTTAATAAGTTAATCCCCTCTGTTCTTCGGTATATCTGTATATACATATTCTATCAAATTATAGTTTTCTACAAATGTGCAATTATTTATGTACTAAAACAAAACAACTCATTTACATTGCCTTTGACAATGATGCTATTTTCCCATGAACACTTATACATGTGATAACCTTTTCTTCTACCATCAAAGAATGACCTAATGTTCCAATAAATAAACTTGATTCTAAACTGATCAGTATTTAAGATAAACTTTATATTCCCTGTTTGATACTTATATAATCTCATCTTTGCTAAATAAATGATATGGACATCACTTCAAAATTAATAAATGATTTTATTTTAGAATTAAGAAAGTTAATAAATAAATCAGAAATACTATATTTACATTCCTTCTATTTTTATTAATTATTAATTAAAATGTTTAGACAAATGACTTCCCAGATAATATTTAAAAATTCAGATTATTAAAATTACAAATTCTAACATTTAGAAGTAATTCATTAAATAGATTCTAGATGATATTCTCTTCATAGTCTTCTTAATGCTGAGATATGGATTTCAATTGATATTATTAACTAATAGATTACTATTAGAGTTATATGTGATGTGTGTAGTATTATAAAGTATTTAGACATTCTTACATGGAAGACAAATATCAAATGTGATTTACACCCATTTTAGTAACATATATTCTTTAGCAACCAATCATATAATTTAGCTAATTTGATGAAGCCAAGTCTGGGATATATAAAATAATATGCCAATTTAACAGTCTGGAATTAAGTTCAAGTTATTTATATGCAAGATATTTCAGTAATATTATTACTTTTTTTTAATATTAGGTAGACCGTACTTTATCTCATATTCTTACATCCATCTCTTATGTGTTTACAAGACAGTATTTATAATAATATTTGTTGGTAATTCATTAATAAAAATATTTTCATATTTCTGAATTTTTCTTTCAAGAGTTATCTGAATTTGGCATGTGGAATGAATTGAAAGTGTTTTCATGATTTCAATTCACTGTTTTATTAGCAAAGAATTTATATTTACTTACGTCATTTTTAAATGATATTTATTCATAATTGTGTCATTATTATTTATATCTCAATATTAAAATGACTAAAAGAGAATTCCTTCAAAAGCATTTAATGTCCTTTAATGGTGACCATTTACTTCATGACAATCTTATTAATATTATTCTTAACATTTGATTATTATACCAACATACGAAAAAAAAAAATCATGGACATTTTTTCTTTAAGTGAAAGTACCTGTGATATAAAGTACATATAATCTTAAAGCTATAGAAATAAATTAAATTCAATATTCCAAAATTTATTCTTATGGTTTTACCTGCAAATAAATATTAAGATAATAATGATATTTTATACATGCCAATAAACAGATTCTTTTTAGTGTTACAAATGGAACCTTTATTTATTACATTAAAATTAAACAATTCAAAATACAGCAAAACTCTCCATATAGTAGTGCCATCTTGTGCTAACAAGAGCAATCAATGGATGCCAGAAGGCTTGTGCATAAAATCCCTATCTAGTGCCTACTCATCCAATATCCCCAGACTAGTTTCTAGCTTGTGGGATTTTATGCACAAGCCTTCTGGCATCCATTGATTGCTCTTGTTAGCACAAGATGGCACTACTATATGGAGAGTTTTGCTGTATTTTGAATTGTTTATAACAATTATTGTGCTAGTATGAGATAGTGATCATGTGATGTACATTAAAATGACTGATCCATCCATTCTTCACTAATGTAAATGATACTTTTTTGATATATATGCTTACAAGATATGCGTTTGTATAATGAGATTCATTTTAAACTTACAATAAAAATTATTTAATGGATCATAGTTTATGTGATCTTGATTTTGTTTATTTATTTATTTATTTGACTCTTAACTTAACCTAAATTTTCAATATCTTTATCAAAGTTATGAATAAATTAGAAAAATTTTAATAGCTATTTCAATAAAAAAAATAGTGAGTAATCTTATGGTGAAATCGTAATTTTTCATGAAGTTTAATAAATTTCAATAGTAAAATATTTTATTTCAGCATTTGATATTGGTATATAAAGATACACAAGCCCCTATTTTATCCATAAATTTTGATATAACTTAAAATTAAAATGTATTTAATATTCAATTCTTTTCATAGCATAATAAGTATACTCAGAATCAAACATGATATACACACAAACAGTATATTATTTTAGTTTCTTTATTTCTTTAAAACAAAATGTTCTAATTAAGCTTTTGAAAGTCTGTTTCTTCTCAATTATTTTTACCTTTATTTGAAGGAAGCCAAATCTTCAATTACAGAAGACAATGACATTAAGATGTAAAGCATCTTTAAATTTGTTTTTACATTTATGAGAATCTTTTTAAGTACATAAATAATTACACAGTATTTCTTTTACAGAATGGGACACTCTCTCTAACAATGAAAGTAGAACAGCAAATAGTAAAAAAAAAATCTGAATTCAGTGAATCTTAAATCAAATTTTAAATCTTGGTGCTTTTCACTTTTCCATTATAAAAAAATAATGTTATCTATCTAATGCCTATTTTAATAATTCATCTGGTATTCTCAAAATAAAACTACCAGTATTTATATGATTTTAAAAATAGTATTCTAAGGCAGACTACGTTTAACTAAAAATATATGCATTTTAAGCTTTTCTTTTTTTAGCAAATTATTCTCAATTTGTATTTGGTGATTTTGCTTTGGAGATCATTATTTATATAATTTTTAACTTCTTAAATTTCTGACATATATATACAAATAATATTTGGAAACAATAATAATATAAATAAAATTTTGTACCTTTCTTGGTTTTTTTTTGCAAAAAAATTTAACGGAAATCCAAATATCTAGAGAAAAAAATTTGATTCAAGTAGCAACCCAAGTTATTATTAAATTTCAAAAATATATTTTTAAATATAAAATTGATATTTTTGAATTTTATCATTTTTTTGCTTGATTATATCTTCCTATTTTGCATTGTATCTGAGTTTATAGATTTAGCATTCATTTATCTATTTTTAGTTTTATTTAACTAACTACATATTTAAAATAAATAAAAATGTTGCATATTTTTCAAGAATAAAATTATTTATAAATTTGTATAACCTTGCAAATCCCTACGCATTTCAACTATGCATGTTTCTTTCTATATGCTTAATGCATAATTAATATATGTGGAGATTTTATTTGTCCCATAAATAAATTCCTTATCTTTTAGATTCAATATAGAAAAACTAAACTTGTTTACAGCAATTGATTCAAATATTCCTATTCCATAAATATATTTCTCTTTCTACCTTCATTTTTTTTATTGTTGTTGTTTTTGTTTTTTTTTACTATTTTGAGATTATCAAGATCAATATACTTTTTAAATAGTTAATTTTAATAGCTACTGTTACCTTCTGTAAAAGTTCTTTTTAAATAATAGCTACTTACATTTTGAAAAATCATAGATTCTTCATTATTAATTTAACATATTTAAAATTTTTAAAAATAATCTCAAAGTGAAACAATAGATAGTAATATCAAGATTACTAATTAGTGATAGAATTAAAATATTTAATAAGAATTTGATTTAAATTGTTATTTTAATTTTTTATTTGAAAAAAAAAATCAAAAGTTCTAGATGGGCCACACAAATCCTCACTACAGATTACATGCAGCCTGTGAACTGTATTTTGGACAGCTCTGATGTAGGAGATAAGACTGAATCATCTTGGTCTAACTCAAAATAAGTATATCAAGAATGATTTAATTTTGCCAATATTATAGTACATCAAGAAGAAATTTAAGGTTCCTTAATTTTTGGAAATCTCAATAATATTGTGCTTTCATGGTTATCAATCTCACTCCAATGAATGAGAGATTTGAATTTTAACAGTGATTTATAAAATATATAATTATAAATATCAAACAAGCTTAGATTTATTTTCAGGAAAATGTTTTTTTTATAGTATTAACTACACTTTCTCTCCAATTATGCCACCTAGTATAAGTTTGAGTAATCAATAGAGTGCTAGAGTATAGTGTTTAATAAATCCCTATCCAGTGCTAGGTTATCCATATCCCCAGGCTGGTGATTACTCAAATTTACATTATATAGTATAGTTAGAGTGAGAGAAAAAATATCTGTCACTGAAAAGCATTATGTAAGCTGGGGTTGTGCGATGTCTTATTGACTTTATATTATCAACTACTGTAAAATTACTTTCAAAAGTTATATTAAATAGATTGCTTGTGTTATACAACTGGTTACAGAGACTCAGTGTTGTTAGAGAAACAAAAAGCATTAGAAATATGATTTTTCAAATGTAATCCAATATTGGCTAAAAATATGTATTTAGCTACTCTAGAGAAACTATTTTATTCTAAATATTAAAGTTTATTACTGCAGAAGAATGGCAAACTAAAGATCAATACTCAATTGATTAAAAAAAACTCAGTTCAGACTAACTAAATTAAATTGCTAAAATGCTCAATCTGCTACTACAGTATTTAATATTACATGACCTCCTGAGCAATTAATTATACAAGTAATAATAGTATTACTAGTAGTAATAATAGTTAGTAATAATAAGGACATTTGTTTTTTCTTTGTAAAAAGTCATCACAGTATCAATTAGAGACTTTATAATGGGAACTAGAAGAATAGAAACTAATAATAAATTAAGATATTTGGTTCCTAAAATTTTTCACCTGTTTATTTATTTATTTTAAAAAATGGATATTAAAAGTTATATTTATATAATTTTAAAAAGAAAAAAATTATATTATAAAAAATATTTTTTCTTAAAATATATAAAAATAAGTTACATTAATCAGCATCTATTAATAGTTGAAAAGGAAATGATTTATACTTAAAACAGAAACAACTGAAAGCTAAAATATGTACAAAAAGGCAAAAAAAAACAACAACTTTAATTCATTAAAGACAAAAATAACATTTTCAAAAAGTAAATAAAAATAAAATTAGCATTTAGTTCAGTAAGTAAAATATAAATAAAATTAAAAGTATTAAACGTCCAAAACAGAAAAGAAAGTAGGTTAATTAGCACACAATCCTATAACTCTTGTAGATAGAACACTATTTAAAAATCTGAGTTGATATAAAAATTTAATGCACATACATGTTACAAATAAATATTATAATAGCTTAATTTATTACATGATTATTAAATACTCTCATGATTTAAGATTATTGTATTCAGCAACAGAGTAAGTGATAGCTTGTCAATTAATGATTGTATTACTTTTCATTATTGTTTTTTACAAGTTTTCTTTGTCTTATGTGTTCACAATCTACATAATATGACACATCATACTTACAGTTTCTTCTGTTTATTATATTACATCAGTTTTTTCTTTATCAGAAAAGTAAATTTAAAAATGTTTGTTCATTAATCACTTGCTTTTCATATAGACATTATGTATACATTTGCATTAATAAATACTTAATTTATTAATATATATTGTAACAGTCAAATAAAAAAGAGATTCTCAGAGTATAAGTACGTAAATAACAAATCCATCCATCAAAAATATGGTTAGATATCAAATGGAATTTTATTGTATTCAACTATAATTAATAATTAAATGTAAATATAATCTGAAGGTATGGATGATGCAGTGTTTTCCAAAAAAACATCCATTAACATATGTGTTAATAAAATAAATTGTTCATTTTTTATACATTCTGTTTTACTCCATTTGTAATATTTAATAGGTTTTATTTTTCTTCTTTAACATAATTTATAATATAAATGATAAAGTCCCACTGTATTATTTTAAATTATTTTATAATTTAAAGATATTCTTGTTTTAAATGATATTCCAAGATAAGATGTTATATACTACTTTTTTATAAATCTTCTCATATATACTTTAATGCAATTTTTATATATTTCCTACTTTATTTTTCTAATAGTTTTGACTGTCCTGCATGCAGTCTTCATCAGAGCTTTTTAAAATCTTCTTCTTCCTTTAACCTTCTAATAATATGGCTTTTTTCAACATTTTTTTGTCTCACATTTAATGTAAAATATATGATTAAACCATTATTACTTATAAGAAAATAATAAATTTGACTTCATTTGATAGATATTTTTGTTTACTACTGAAATAAATTTTAAATGTTCATATTTTGTTTCTATAAATATTAAAAAAATGAAATTGTAATCAAAGCAAAAAGATTACATCATCATTTCTAAAAAGATGATTTTCATTTTACAAAATCAACAAAGCTCCGATGAAGACTACAAGACAGTTGAAACTGCTAGAAAAATAAAGAAATTACATAAAAATTGCATTAAAGGGTATATAAGATTTATAAAAAAGAGTAATATATATGAAGAAATGCAAAAAAAAAGTAAAGAAGAAGATTATAATAATAATAACACTTCTAAGAAGATAAGATGTTATTAAAAGTAATTTAGAAGGCCTTCTAGGTAAATGTTTCAATTTTTTAAACTCATTATTTCTGACATTTCCCCTACAATTTTTAAAATGTATGCATAGGAATGAGTGAACAAATATTTTGAAGAAAGAATGACTATATAAAAAGCATATTCATATTTATGAACTTTCTTCCCAATGGCATATTTATGTCATTAGATTGAATATCATTTCTATAACAATATACTAGAGATCCTTTTTTCAGTCATGTTTTTATCTGATTTGTTTTTGAAGTAGATTCTTATTATTAAAGATTCACACAGTCACATTTGCATGTTACAATGCTCTTTTTTTAGATGTTACAGTGTTCTTTACAATTAAAATATTTAACTTGAATAATTATTTCAATTTATAATATTAAATAAATATATTAAAATAAAATTATACAGTTTTGCAAAATTTTAAATACATAAATCATTTATAATAAAATAAAACAACTTTCTTTTATTTATTTTGCATTATAATAAACGATTTCTTAGATAAATATTAAATTTATATATTAAAGTTTTAAAATAATATGTCTAACATTTAAAAATAGATAATAATAAACATGCACACATACAATTTAATCAATAAACCCAAGTTGTAATTATTTTAAAATAGTTTTAGAGTATGTATGAACTAAATATGAATATTAATTTATTATTTCTATTACAAAAATCATTTATACACACAAAAATATTATATGTTTTATAATGTATTAAACTTTATTAACTTCTGATATAGTGTATATATTTAAATAAAATATCAACTCTTGATAGCTTTTTTTTTTATCGCAAATTTAAAATTTGCTACTAATAATTTTCAGAAATGCAAAAGTAACTAAGTATAACAATGTATTATTAATATTAATGATCAGTTCATAAGATATTGTATATTATAAACATTATATTTGAAATAAGCTAATGAAGTTTTTTAAAATACAAATATTATTAAGCTTAGATCAGTCCCTATGTATACATATTACATTTACCCCACTCCCATGGAGAAAATTTTTCTTAGCTTATTGAAATTTTAAAATAATTACAAACTAGTATAAATAGGACTTTCTAAATATTTACTTACTATTCTAAATATTATACTTAGTTCTCTATTTAATAACAAAGTAATCTTTATCAATGGAAAATTTTAAACATACGCCATTATTCCTTTGATTTAATCTACACTCCTTGATTAAAATTGAATTAATTATCTAAATAAGTCTATGATATCTAACTTATATATATAATTCTCCTTTCTATATCATATATTTTGGAATAATAATAATTATACAACTTTTGTTTGAATGAAGATATTTATTATTCACCTAAACATGAACTTTATTCACAAATATCTTATTTGTACATTTTAAATTCACTTATATAACAAATTAACATTAGTAGGCAAACGTATATTATTATTACAATAAATCATATATTTTATGATATAAATATTTTTATTCAAGATGGGCTGTAGGCTTTAGGCTTCGTGCATTATAGGAACCTCTTATTTCATCTGAACTCTCTAATAAAAATGCATTTTCTCCAATCTTTGGAATGGTCCCTGTATAAATTATAAAACTTTTTAGATTTGAACTTTTTCAGGTTATTAATCTAGGAATTTTAATTGACATTAAATTATCATACTCAAAACTAATAGATATTAAAATACCTATCAAATTTATTCATCAATTAATTAAATATAAACAAGGTAACTTAAATAAATCTATTCATAAATAAACTAACTTATATACTAATAATGAATAATATGTCTGTGGTATAATTTTCATTACACCACTCTCATTCAGGATAGAGACTGGTTTCTATTTGCTTTTAACATTTTGTGGATGGCTGAAATCATATACATATGATCAGAGACATATGAAAAAGATCTATGATCCCCAAGATACACATTTTGTGCTGAACCAGCACTCATCAGTTGACCCAGACCACAATCTTTTGTGCACATCCTTATCATTGTTAAGTATATATATATAAATAAATATAAATTTACAGTAATAATTGATGTATCAAATGTGTTGCCCTCACAACTAGTCATTCATTAGACTAGAGATTAGACCAGAGATTATTTCTGTAGTATAATTTTTACTACACCACTTTCACTCAAGATAGACTGGTTTCTATCAGATTTTGACACCTTATCATTGTTTAGTAGATAGATAGGTAGGTGAATGGATAGATAGATAGATAGATAGAGAGATAGATAGATAGATAGGTAGGTAGGTAGGTTGGTCGGTCGGTAGGTAGGTAGGTAGGTAGGTAGAGAGATAGATAGATAGAGAGATAGATAGATAGGTAGGTAGATAGAGAGGTAGAGAGATAGAGAGATAAATAGATAGATAGAGAGATAGAGAGATAGATAGATAGAGAGATAAATAGATAGATAGAGAGATAGATAGATAGAGATAGATAGAGAGAGAGAGGGAGGGGGAGGGAGAGGGAGGGGGAGAGAGAGGGGAGAGAGAGACTAAAAATGCATAGTATAATACAGTTTATTATTATCTATGGATTTTGATATCCACATCATGGCTTGGAACCAAATGCAATAGTTAGAGAAAATCTATTTAAATTCTAAAAAATTTTATTATCTTATTTCAAATATAATATTAATAAAATTGAATATTTTATGAATCGATCATTAAAATTTATAATATGTTATTAAACTTAGCAACTTTTGTATTATTGAAAATTATTAGTAGCAAATTTTAGATTTGCTGTAAAAAAAAAGAAGCTATCAAGAGTTGATATTTTATTTAAATGCATACACTATATCAGGAGTTAATAAAGTTTAATACACTATAAACATATAATATTTTTGCTGTAGAAATGATTTTTATAATAAAAATAACAAGTGAATGTTCATATTTAGTTTATATATACTCCAAAACTATTTAAAAATAATTAATATAAATTTTGATTTATTAATAACACATTGATGTGTTGCAGTGAAACTTTTTTATATAATAATTTCCGCAGACTAAGCACTTTCAGAGTTTTGTTACTCCATAATCATATTCTCTTAGATTATTAACATCATTATATGCAAATGTATGCAAAACTATCTCCTATATTATCCATTTTCTGGAAATGGCAAAACAAGTGTCTTTTCTATTTATTGAGTTGATATCATTGGTGATAAAACAAGCTTCCTTGATTTTTCTCTTGATGTCATTCCTTTCTGTGCATAATATATCAGCTTTGGAGGGTTCAAATCTGTGGTTGAGCTCTTGCTGATGGTCAGCAAATACAGAACTGCCTTCTTTTTTGTTTATTGCTTTTGTATATGTGTATTTGTGTTGAACCAATCTATTGCCAATTATGGCATGAGTTTCACCATAATAAACAGCATCACACCCCATTTGAGGGCACACAATTCTACATACTATCTGGGGGGTTGCTTTAATATTTCTTTTATCTTTGGTATTATTAATAAGCCTATTGGTGTTTGGATGAGTTCTAAATCCTAGTTTAAATTCTTTCTGTAAAGTTTTACAGAAGTTTTTTGCCACTGCATGTATATATGGAACAGTCAGATGTTGTCTGTCTTCTTTTTTATTTTGCTGAAGTCTTTTATGAAAGTCTTCAATCCTATTGGATATTGTTTTGAGATTAAAACCCATGCTTATTAAATCCCTGATGTAGCTGGTAATGTTATTTTTCTTGTCTGACTCTAATTTGCATAGATGATGATTATGAAATAAGAAAGCAGATAGCCCTGCAAGTTTGTGTGATGTGGGGGATTTTGAGAGTGGATGAAGGTAACCTCTAATGCACAAGGATTTGATCATCATGAAATAGTTGAGTGCAGCATTCTCTCTATTGATTTTTAAATCAAGGTATTTGACTACATTTTGCTCATCCTCACATGTACAATTAAAAATCAGGCTAGATAGAGTGTGGAGTTCATGCAAAATATCTTCGTTTGTGTTTTCTGGTGCTGCTATAAATATGTCATCCACATATTTGATATAAATTGTACCTGATACTGCTATTTGGAATTTTGGAAGCACTTGTTGTTCAAAATGATTTTATTTTAAAACTTTATATAAATTTAATATTTATCTAAGAGATCGTTTATTATAATGCAAAATAAATAAAAGAAAGTTGCGTTATTTTATTATATATAATTTATGTATTTAAAATTTTGTAAAACTGTATAATATTTATTTTAATATTTATTATAAATTGAAATAATTATTCAAGTTAAAATATTTTAATTGTAAAGAACGCAATAACATCTAAAAAAAGGGTATTGCAACATGCAAATGTGACTGTGAATCTTTGAACTTGTTTATAAAGTTTTTTTGTGTGATGTTCCAGATATTTAGACTATTTTTAGCGATCTTTTTTTCAGAACCCCCCCCCCTCCTTTGGGGTAACTAACCGCCTAAAATTCCACTCACTTTTCTTATTACTCAACTAAAATTATTAATAACAAGTTTTTCAGTGTTTTTTTTTTTTTGTTTTTACATCAATATATTTATTTTTTCCATTTCAAAATTGTTTTTTTTTTCATTTTACTTTTCATTCTTTCAAGCGGTTTAAAGATGGCACTGTCCCTAGCGGAAAAAACGTATAGAGTCCTAAACTACATGAACTAAAAACTTCAAAATTACCCAAATTTTATCCAAATTGAATTTCAAACAAAACTTAACTAAAAACATTATCACCAAAGAACTTATTTCAAAGTCTCCATCTCCTTGCCCTCTGGACTTTTCCTCCCTTTCAGGCTATGGTTTGCTCTATCAAAGGTAAAAAGCAAGTCAAAAAGAACAACATGACCAATCATAATGTCATTCCAAGTACAATGGGGGAAATTAAAATTACTCATCTACAAAGGATAAAAATCAGCCTGTTGCATCTAAGCATAACACAGAAACATCCTCATTCATCCCTGAAACCTCTAAACACTTAACATATAGCAATTCCTTCAAAGTTAATGTCACATATGGATCCTCCTATTAATCCACCAGGACAACCAAGCCTATCAACATTGCTTCTTACCAAAGACTCTTCTTTGCCTGGACTACACACCCTTTCCATACCCCCTTCCAATTTCATTGTATCCCCTTCCCCTTTGCCATATTGTACTTGAATTTCATTTTGTCATGTAATCATCTCTTTGTAAGCCTTTTTAAATGTTGTGTATTTTGTCTTTTTGATGAGTAAAAACTTTCATTACTGAGAAAAAAAAAAGAATCTACTTCAAGGACAAATCAGGTAAAAACATGACTGAAAAAAGGATCTTCAGTATATTGTTATAGAAATGATATTCAATCTGATGGACATAAATATGACATTGGAAAGAAAGTTTATAAATATGAATAACTTTTTTATATAGACATTCTTTCTTCAAAATATTTTTTCACTCATTCCTTTGCATACATTTTAAAAATTGTAGGGAAAATGTCAGAAATAATGAGTTAAAAAAATTAAAACATTTGCCTAGAAGGCAATACCCTTCTAAATTACTTTTAATAACATCTTATTTTCTTAGAAGTGTTATTATTAAAACAGGCAAAACTCACTATGCATATTGCCAAACACAGCAAGCTACAGTAATCAATGGATACCAGAAGGCTTGTACATAAAATCCTCATCTAGTGCCTACTCATCCAATATCCCCAGACTAGTTTCTGGCTTGTGGCCTTCTTCAGTGAGAAGCCTCGGATCTGAGAGCACTGCACCTAGATCTTAGGATGAGTAGGCACTAGATGGGATTTTATGCACAAGCCTTCTGGCATACATTGATTACTCTAGCTTGCTGTGTATGGCAATATGTATAATGAGTTTTGCACAAGCAAGCATAAGAAGTGGTAGTCATGTAAGTGTTATTATTCTTAAATCTTCTCCTTTACTTTTTTTTTGTACTGCTTCATATATTCATCAAATATATAAGTAAGTATATTTTCATTTTAGTTTTAATTTCTATAAAGTTTACATTTGAAAACCAATGCATTTTCACATAAATATGCTTGTGTCACCCAAGCTCCTCTTGCTCTTTCTGACTGTGACGGATCTGTTGATTACATTATATATAAATATTTAGAGTATAAAATCAAAATGCCATTAAAACATTATTTGAAAATATATATTTTAAATAAAAACATAAGATTAATAAATCTATGAAGAATAAAAGTTTTTAGAAATAATAGAATTATTATCAATATTTTAAAAGAATCAAATTAATAAGAGAGATTTATATAGTCTACTTAGGCATTTCTCCTTTTCTTTAAATTGATACTAAGACAATTCATTATTATTTGTGCATCAATTTGCTTTCAATGCAAAAGTATCCATTTCATAGATAACTTTTTAGGCAGATTCTTTTAGTAAATCAATTATATTTGGTAGATAATTTTATCCATGAATAAAGGTGATATTCTTTCAGGAACCTTTTAAAATTCAGCAGTGAATGCTAAATATAACTGTTACAACAAATACATATTGCCATTTCATGTTTCAGAAAAGAAAAGTTTTAGAAAGTTATATAACTTGTTCTAGAATCTTTACCTTTTCAGAACCTTATTGCTAGCCAATATTTATTTCCTTCATACTTGAGCTAATTACATAAGTAAGTTTTGCAATTTGATTTTTCATTATTTTTATATTATATAAATTATGAATGTTTAATAAGAAGATATAATAGCATATTTTCTTTAAACAATTAACTTTTTTAAAAAACTGGTTAAACAACAACATTAAGATTTAATATCATTGTTATTTTCTGGTAATATTATAAAATAAGTAAACATTTATATTGCAATTAAATCCAAAGTTACCTTTACATATACAAATATAATTTTTAACTGCTTTCATGTACAGAGAAAAGCATCTATATTGTTGTGTAATTAAAGATTAAAAAATAAGATTTATAAGGTTTGAAATCAGAGAAGTAATTATTAGTTAATAGTTACTTAAATTATTATTTGGTTAATATAAAGTACCAGTATAAGTAAAGTAATGGATACATATTTGTATTTTTATACTGGACTATTTTTTTCATCTAATATGAGTATTGAATGTCTTTAGAAAAATTTAACTTTTATTTAAATATTTCAAATACATTCAACTGTTAGTAATAGCACATCAAACAGGTTAGTATATGCACAATGTTTTGAGGGGTATTATTCTCCCCTCTTCTTCAGGTGTTGCTGGCCTGAACAGTAACAGTCCTAGCATGGGATTTGAACTTGGACCCTTAGATTCTTGAGTATTGAATTATTAAGGTAATGCTCTAACCAACCTGAGCCATCCTGCCAACTCAAGAATCTAAGAGTCCAGGTTTGAATCCCTTGCTAGTACAGTCACTGGTCAAGCCAGCAACACCTGAAGAAGAGGGGAGAATAATACCCCTCAAAACATTGTGCATATACTAATCTGTTTGATGTGTTATTACTAACAATTGAATGTATTTGGAATATTTAAATAAAAGTTAAACTTTTCTAAAGGCATTCAATTCTCATATTAGATGATGAAAATAGTCCAATATAAAAATACAACTAGAATACCATCATCACAAACCTTCAGGAAACACCAATGGATACATATGTTTGACATTTATCCATTCTTGAATATATTTTTAAAATAAAATTATCTATATTATTAGTCTGATAGGTATGTATTCTGTCATAATATATTCTAAATAGTAAGACATTAGATTAAGCACCATTATTAAACAAAAAAATTAACATATTACATTGTAATACATGTTGAGTGGAACACATTACAAAATACATTATTTTTGAAAAATGATTTCAATTTTTTTTCTCTTAAATGTTTAATTATTTACACATATTTCAAAATATGCATATTATATTATTCGTGCACATTTTAAAATGAGTGCATCAGATAATTATCTACATGCATTTGAAGATCTGTATGTTAGAATTCATATAATTTCAAGGTATGTATATTACAATACTATACATATTTTTATTTAAAGTATTAATAATGTGCAAGGCTAAAACCTTTGACAGAAGCACCTTAAAATGCTTATGTGGCAGCCAATCAGATCTAATAATGACCACATGGAACTCTCAATTCGAGAACACAAGCCAGAACACAAGAAAAAGATGGGACCCACCTTCTTCTATACTTAAATTTATATATAAATAAGTCAGACTCAAGCATTCCAAACTAAGAATACGAAGCTTAAAACATCTTCTAATTTAATTCACTAAATATTATATATAAATAAACAAGACAAAATCTTTCGATTTACAATGAAGCAATTTTTTTAAATCTAATGAAGTGATAGTAACAAATGTAAATATATAAATTTATTAAGCGCTAGCATGTTATTATTAGATATCTGCTAGCACTTAATAAATTTATATATTTACATTTGTTACTATCATTTTATTAGATTTAAAAAAATTGCTTCATTGTAAATTGAAAGATTTAGTGTTGTTTATTTATATATAATATTTAGTGAATTAAATTTTGACGATGTTTTAAGCTTCGTGCTCTTCGTTCGGAATGCTTGAGTCTGACTTATTTATATATAAATTTAAGTATAGAAGAAGGTGGGTCCCATCTTTTTCTTGTGTTCTGACTTGTGTTTTTGAGTTGGGAGTTCCATGTGGTCATTATTACATCTGATTGGCTGTCACATAAGCATTTTAAGGCACTTCTGTTGAAGGTTTTAGCCTTGCACGTTATTATTAGATATCTGCTAGCGCTTAATAAATTTATATATTTATATTTAAAGTATTGGGTGGTTAATTTATATCCTACGTATGCCACCATTTTTATGTATTTGTTGAATTTCTGATATTAATCTCTAGGATACATGATGTGTCCTGGTTCTTGAGTAAAATGTATCAGAGCTGATGATAATACCATCATCTACGTTTGAATACTTAGTTGGATTGGGTTTGGGCCAGATAAAAAAGGAAAATTCCTAAGCTTTTTTTTTTACAACTTGGAAGAAATTTTCATCAGCTTGGATTCAAACTCCAGCTCATGAGCATAACATGTAGATATACTACCAACTAACCCAATAAAATAAATAAGCATTGGAAACCATTTCTTATTGTCTGTATTGTTTTTAATATATATATATATATATATATATATATATATATATATATATAATGGAATACATCTTTTTAGTTGTTATAAATAAATGTTCAGTTATATGGTTTAATTTAAAGGCAGAATTAATGTGTGTATATGCAAATATTTACTTTTTACTCGTATTTATAAGAGAAAAAGTATCATCCAAAGCAATAGTTGACAACCAAAAACAGATGGCACTAATAATCTCAGGTTCAGGCTGTTTGAACTTATATTTAACTGATTACACCTGTAGGTAATTCTCAAGCAAAGGAAGATGACATGAATTTGAAAAAATATATTTTAGTAAATGGGGTACTATAATACTTAAAAAAATCAGAACAATAATTGATTTACTGATTAATAATTATTTTTCTAAGTAAAGCATTAACATTGGATAAACAAATGAAATGATTCATTATTAAAAAATAAACATTGGATGAATAACATTGAAGAGATAAAAGATTTATTAGACAGAATAGCAAATATAATTATTTAATTTTCTAATTAATTTCAGATATAGATAATTCACATTTATGCCTCAATAAGATTTTACTCTGTTGAAGAAATGGAGAATGTTTTCAAGAATATATAGAATGACTTTGGAGTGTTATACTGGAAAATATTTTTAAAATGAAAGTGGAATAGAGAATGAAATAAGAAATATAACAGAAACCTTTTCAAAGTGAAGGTGAGCTTGGAAGCATACAAATAAAGATGTGCATAGCTAATATTATGTAATTATTAAATAAATATATGTACACTATTTTAGATTGTAATATGATTAATAGATTGAATGGTAAGATGTAATTATTGATTAGTAAACTGTAAGACATAAGTTAATGCAAAGCTAATGATACAAAAGCCATTAAGACAGTTAATATTTACAACCTTCAGAAATAGAATTTATAAATTTATTTTAAAATATTAGAATAAAATATTAATGTTATCTAAGACTTGAATAGTAAAGTAAATTATAATAAAAAACATAAATTCAAAGTAATAGCTAGTAAAAATGTTATTTGGAACATGATATATTTTAAATGAAGATGTAAGACAAATAAATAAATTTATGGATCATAGAAAAAATTCTAGAAATGATAGAAGTGGACAAAGAAGGCATAAAATTGCTGATTAATTACTAAATAGTAAGGATATAACAGGCTTATGGGAAAAAGAAATAATGTTATTAATATTTAAAAAACATGAAACAAAATATATTAGATATTTATAGTATATGATCTAACCACTAGTTGAAAATATGTAGTACTTACCAATGACCTCCCCCCCCAAATATCTATAAAAATAAATTGTACACATTTTTTTTTACTAAAAAAATATTTAAAAAAAAAAAAAAAATCAATAAAATGTATGCAAAAATACAAATCCATAATAACAGAAATTTACATAAAACAAAACAAAAAGATAGTCAACCAGTTCTGACTGAATGAATTGATTGACATTCTTTCTATAAACATCACATGATTCACCATTTTCATGTATAGAGAGTTTTGCCTGTTTTAATTCTTTCTATAAATCTATAAATGGTAGTAAATTCTTTTTTCCACATGTGCCAAATCACATCAGCCACAATTGGATAATAAAATTCCTTAATCAACATTTTAATTCAAATATTAAAGACAACTTTTAATGCATGTACAAAAAATTAGACAAAATGAATATGATAGACTTCATGATGTTTAAAGTTATAATATTATGTGTTAATGTAATGCAAAATAATGATGCATAAAATTTATGGCTGATGGCAAATTAAGAAATGCATGCTTTGGCCTGTGAGCATTTTATAGTATATATGTTTTTGCATTATTCCCCTAACATTATTTTTTGGCTCATTATGCTTGTTTTTATTTGACAAAGTTGTGCAACAGTCGTGATTTATTAACTAAGGATTGTGTTAAGAAAATTAATATTTTCAGAGGGGTTCCAACACTAAAATTTTTAGCACTTTTATAAGAGTTATTTTGTGGATCAAAATATAAAACAAAAACTGTTCAATATTAAGTGGAAATTATTTAAATCATCTGATATGATTATTTTTCCAAATTATGTTTTATAAAAGAACTGCAGAAAATATAAAAACTATTTGAGAAAAGCAATACATTAGTGCTAATAATAAATACTAAAGAGATTAATGTAATGTTCTATGATCATTCAAAATATAGTTATCATAAATACTTTCACCAAAAGCACTTAAATTATTTTCTTTTTATTATTCCTTCTTATAGTTAATCATTGCATTTGAGGTTTTTTAAGATTTGAAATAATGTTCAAAATCAATTTTTTAAATTTTAGTATATTTGATTTCTTAATAATGCCCAGCTAAACAATTTTCAAATAAAATCAACTATAACTAGTTATAGATTTCTGTAATTATATCCAAATCCAATCAGATTTAAAATCTATAGAACTAAGATAAACTTAAAAAAAAAAATTTTACCTAAAAAACAGTTTGGTTTTGGTAGTTGAAGACTTTTTTTAATTTAAACTATTTGTTTATATACCTGTGCAATATTATTTATCGAACAATCATGATTCTTAACTTTCCCAGTGCATCTCGTTATTATAGACATTGCATTGTAAAAACAATTATATAATTATTGACTATAAGTAGTAAATAATAGCTATAATATTTACACTACACTTTTTATATAAAGCATGTAGGTTATAGTAGTTTCTTTTTTCTGTAATATTTAGTCAATTATAGTTTTATGTGTGTGTACGTTCATGGAGGTTTAAATAGTCAGTAATTAAAAATAAATAAGTGAATAGTTTATCATTTAGAAGTTTCTGTGAAGTTTGATCACCAGAAGTGATAGAGTTGGAAACACATATTCTAAGGACTTTGAGTTCCAGAGTCCATCTCTCTATCACTGTATTAAATCACAAGATCAAAAAGAAGTCAGTGAATAAAGTTTGTAATTATTTCTTAGAAAAAAATAAGCATTATGTATTAAGTAAAGCATTTGGACAAACCAAAATAATTTGCAGAGTAGCACTTCAACATTTACAGGTTTTTACTAAATACACTAATTGTGATATATTTTAAAATAAGAATAAAGACAAAATAAGAAGCAAGTGATACATTTCTGGAATAAACAGCTTTCATCAATTGGTCCAGATCTATTTGTTTATAACATATTACTATAATGCAATTTAATACATTGTACAGGCTTAAACCTGCATTTATATATGTAATATATGCGGGATTCAAACTCAGACTTTCACATGACCCACTACTCTCAGTGCCATCTCATATTGCTGACCCACCTGATCACACACATGTTGAAAAGATAAATAATCACCAATATAGATATTTCATGTTAAACCAGCAATCATCAGTTGGTCTAGATTACTATCCTCATACACATATATATATAATCAGTGCTCAGCTTTATATTAAGATAGCCAATCTTTGAACGTTCCACCATCAGATCTTTGAACATTCCACCATCAGATTTTCAATGAAATGGAAGGCTGAAGAGTTGTGAGTTTGAATAGTTTGAAGCCTGTCTATTAAAGTATGAAGATTGGCTATCTTAATATAAAGCTGAGCACTGATTATATATATGTGTGAGGATAGTAATCTAGACCAACTGATGATTGCTGGTTTAGCATGAAATACATATATTGGTGATTATTTACCTTTTCAACATATGAGATGGCACTGAGAGTAGTGGGTCATGTGAAAGTCTGAGTTCGAATCCCGCATATATAATGCAATTCATAATTGTGATATTATTTATATCCATTCACTTTGATGATTTCATTCAGGATAATAAATGTTAAAAATTATTTACTAATTACTTTATAAGCAATATAATAGTTAATTTTTTTAACAGTGATAAATTTTAAACTCAACATTAAAAATTAATATATGAATTATTAAACTCCAGTATGGATATTATTCATTTAACATTTTCCTCTGGGTCAACTGATGAAGATAGATTCTCCCAGAAATGCATTGTGGGAATTATTTGCTTTTTGCATATCTTCATCCATGTATTTTAAAAATGTATTGAGTTTATAAGTTTTATTATGGTTGATTCATTCATAAGCAATAAAAAGAATGAAGTGTTAAAAGAATAACATCTTGTAGTTTAATAATTGATATAAAATCTTTATTTGAATGTAAAGTATAACTGAACTGAAAATTAAATAATATAATTTATAGTCATAATAAAATGATTACTAAATAATTTTTAATATATATCCTAGGTGGTGATGTTAAAATGAATGCTTTCAAATTAAGATTGTGCTTGTAAACTAAATTGTAATATTCATTTTTTTAAATGTGGGTATATTACCTTATTTCTCATAATGTTTATGTTCTGTTTGGTCTAATAGGTCATGTGTTTTAGGTAGGCCATGTTTAAGGTAGGCTCACTGTTAGCAGTGGTTTCAATGGAGAATGCATACTATTGCTTAGGTTAGACAGACATTCTCTTCTTATTTCCAAAAAGGTTGACTATTTATTGTCAGATTCCCAAGTTTACTGGAAGCAATCAGATTCAGAGAGCATCATTCCTTTTTGGCCCATACTAATCAATGGCTGTGTTTTATCTATGTTTACCCATTGGCCAGTGGCAGTGAATGCTCAATCCGATCAGATAAGGAAGGAATCTGGATTACTCCACTTCTGAAGGCAAACTGAGATATGACAGTTTATTTTTTATTTTTTAATGATTGTGCATTTAATATTAAATTTAAAAAAATATTATTTAATAAGTTGTCATTCATGCTAAAATATTAAAATCTGACAATGGTTAAAATTTGACTAGTATTTTCCTAATTTTATCCAGATTAAAAGATTTGCAGAACCTTATGCTCATGTACAAAATAATTTGTTAATAAATTATCCTGTTGGGATTTTTTATTTTAAATCTTCACAATAAAAGTCCACTCAAGTTTTCCTTTGCTGTAACTAATTTCTTGCATAACTTTAATAGGTACTACTGCCATATGTATTGAAATTTTCAAACAATTGAGCAGTAATTGTAAGGATTCACAAGTATCACCTAATTCAACAGATCCTTTCTACATCTTTACAGCTTTATATATGTAAAACATCTCCATCTCCAAACATATGAATTCTCATTTCTAGTGCAAACCAATATTTCTCTCTCTCAAGTCCTATCGGACAGCGTTGAGGCATTTATCCATGAGCATAAGAAACTATTTATTTCTCCCTTGAATAAAATTATTCTAATAACTTTATTAATTAAATTTTGTTTAATCAGAAATATATAGCAGAGCGCCAGATGTATATTTTAAGTCTTTTTAATATTATGTAGTTTATTTTATTATATTAGTGGACCGAAAAATTTAATTAATTACAAAAAATATAGTAAGAATAAAAAAAAAAAAAAAGAAAAAGAGGGAAGATATAGGAAACTTTTGTGTTTGTGCTTTTTATTGTTTGTTAGAATAGGAAAGGGAATGTTTCCCAAGTTATTTTTTTATGGCAATGTTATTTAATATTAGTCTATTGTATTTTTTATACCTTATTATATAATAGTATTTCATAAGATTCATTTTTAATGTTATCATAATTTTTAACATTCTATTTCGTTTTATTTGAAATAAATGAATTGATTTTTATTTGATGGAAATGATTTGCAGATGTATCGGTTTTTTTTTTTTTGTTTAGTTAAATTCTATTGAGTTTTACTAGATATAAATTAAGATATTTATATATATATATTAGATACAAATATTATTCTCTTTCGTTACTTAAGCTATACAAATATGTAATGAAATCAAGCGTTTGAAAACGGAAACGATTATTTCCCAATGCCAGAAGTCATTGGTAAAAATGGTTCTTTTTAAGCAAAAAAAAAAAAGGTAATTTCGCACACAAATCTTAAAAACACCTCTACAATTTTCTGATCTAAAAAAAAAAAAAAGAAAAAAAAGATTGCAGGACATATCTCTGACCAAATGCACAATTGACTAACCCTCAGTTCATTGTTGCTCTGACTCATCCTGTAATCATTGTCTAATCAAAAATGAAGCCAAAAAACAAACAAAAAAAAATAAAATAAAAAGGTAAAAAGTGAACTTAATATCTATAATAGTGTAATAACTCCTCCATCAATAATAAAGACTATATCACATTACAATCCTATTTCTTTGTTTTTACTATCAATATATCAAACTCATTTGTCTAACACAGAATAACTTGGGACCCTTAATATGTAGCTGATAATAATCAGATAGACCTATTTACTCACCAATACTAGATGCCTAGTTAAATTGCGTATGGGCAGACCATCTAAAAGAAGAAATATCTTAGTGTGCATGTGACCTAAAAATGCTACACAATAAAATAATTTCAACTTCATTCATTTAGAGAAAGAAAAAAAATCAAACTGGAATGTACTCCATACATTGTTAAATAAATTAAAATAATTAAGCTCTTAGACACATGACAAAAAATTATGCATACTTAACAAATTAAAAGAATATTCATAAAATCAAGTATTTTGTGTCCATTTGTTTTCAAATATATATGAAAATACAAAAATATATATAAAAAATAAATTATATTAAAATTAAATGCCAAAAAATCTTTGTTATTATTATTACTATCAATGTATTAAACACTTTTGACTCATCCAGAATAACTTGGGACCTCTAATATGCGTTATCACTAATAACAACAACAACAATTCTCAATTAAAATCCAGTTTGGCTGCCGCCAATAATACAAGCACAGAATTTCAAAGTCCAAAGTTCATTCAAGCATACACTCAAATTTAATATTATTGTAGCAAACTCTGATCTTCGTTTAGTAATAAAAATTTGATTTCAAGTTCCCAGCAATTAGCTCACATGCTCAAAGTTAACAAGCTCTGGTTGCTCATGCTTATGAAGTAGTTAAAACTTTAGGCTAACAAGATAAAAAAAAATCTATATATACCTTTTCCAATTTCCAATCAGTTGATATTATCTCCAATTTTGTGTTAAAGTTTCGTTTAAGTCTTCAACTAACATCAAGTTACTAGATAAATTCAAAAAACTTAAGTCACTTACAATAACAATGCTGAGCCTAGCCATTTACCCACATTTAACCCTGTATTCATATGTTTGGATCTTCTTTTCATGCCACCACTTCTAACACAGTCAGACCTAGAGTCTGACCAACCTACCACAAACTCCAACTCAACTATTGCAACCAATTCTGACATAGCCATACTAATTGAGATCCTTTATTCATGTATCTTACACTTAAATCTCATCAAAAGTCTTACTCAACCTTCACCTCTAACACACAGTTAAAACTAGTCTAACCAACATACAAATATTCCAACTTAACAATTGCAAATGATTCTAATGTAGCTGTACCACCTCCCATGAACACACACCTATTCAAATATACTGGAAAATAGGCATGGTGGAGTTGTACTAATTGTGAAAGCAATACTGCCACATCTCCCACCCATTCCAACACCCTCCTCAACCTACATTGCCAATGAAACCAAGAGAATCCTAAAACATCAAAGATAACTCACATCGATCTCATATCAGTGCAACTTCACAAACAATTGCCAAACTACCATGGAAATTGCTGCTCCATCATCTATGTTATACAGGCAATCCAATCACATATAAATCTAAACCTGGTTTGCATCTGTAGATATATTATTCAGAGCATGTACAATTTACATAATCTTGTGTAACTCAATAAATCAACTTTTCCATATGTACATCTACAACTACAGATTGCCCATGTAACCATAGCAATTTAAGCTATGTAGAATGCTTGTAAATAATCCATAGCATGAAAAAATTCTTGAAATCTCATATAAATCAGTAAATAAACTTTTCCACATGTAAATCTGCAACTATCGATTGCCTATGTAACCACAGCAATCCAAACTATGTAAAACCCTTGTAACTAATCCATAGCATGTAAAAATTCCTGAAATCCTATATAAATCAATAAATCAACTTTTATATATATAAACCTACAACTACAGATTGCTCATGTAAACACAGCAATCCAAGCTATGTATAACTCTTATAACTCTTTAAGACAAATAAAACTTATTGAAACATAATAATAATAATAATAATAATAATAATAATAATAATAATAATAATAATAATAATAATAATAGTAGTAGTAGTAGTAGTAGTAGTAGTAGTAGTAGTAGTGGTGGTGGTAGTAGTAGTAGTGGTAGTAGTGATAATAATAGTGATAATAATACTAATAATAGTAATAATAAGAAGAAGAAAAGAAGAAGGAGAAGAAGATGAAGAAAAAGTAGTCATGATGTGGTGGCGCTGGTGGTGGTAGTGGTGAAGCTCATGGAAAAATAATTATTTCTAACATTTCTTCCTGTACAATATATAGGATGTTTTTGAAATTCCAACATTATTACTTAAAGTTGGGCAAAATTAAAAAAGAATGATATCATATATGTAGGATTTAAAATTCCCCTGACTTAACACATTATACAAAATTATCACTTAACGATTTTTTGCAAAACTTTTTAGGGTAGACATGTATTTCTAAATTCTATTTCTGAAAGCAGATCATTTATTGCCAAAGAAAAGGAAAATTGAATGAAATGCAATAATAAAAAGTCTATTATCAATGCTTTCAAATCATTGTTTCCTAACGACAAAAAGACAAAAAAAAAAAAATGTTGACAGATTCAAATAACTTAAGCTTTTCCCAAGTTTCATCTGCAATCTAATGCATTGCATAAAATCATCTGCATAAAGATTGTAGAACATTTAATTTAAAATATTTTTTATTAAAAACTCTATAAATTACATTTATATATTTTAACAAAAATTATAAAATTATTTACTAAATTAAGTCCCCCCTCCCCACATTAAAATGCAGTTTTATTTTTTTAAAACATATATTTAATTGGACCAAAGCAAGTTTATTATTAAATATAAATAATTATTAATACTTTTTCACAACACTGTATTTTTTGTTACAAATGTTCATTTCTGCAAGATTTTTAACAATAGTTTGTTTGCACGGGGAGGGGGGAGGTGTTCGAATGATAACAAGATAAGAGAAGCTTACATCCAGGATTTTTAGTGAATTGTATCATTTTGCTTCTATTTCTATTTCACTTATTATTTTTTATATATAGGATAGATTATTATACTTAAAAAGTGTTCTAGTTTTTAGATAGAGGGCAATGTTTATATTTTCTCATTAAGCAATGTATATTCTCAAACAAATACAAAGAGATACACAACACCCATTTTATGTTATTTACTTTATCATTTTATTTTGTGAAACCAACCTTGACAAATTTAATAAAAGATATTTAATTGTTTTTTTTTATTATTAATTTAAGAAACAGTTTGTATAGACAATTATATTAGGCTTATTTCAAATAATAATTGTTTCATAACATAATATAAATTAAATGAAACTATCTTTTTGACATCATAAATCATTGTAGACTATGTATTTATCAAGTATAATACATTTTATTATTACTATGGTTAACAATACTTTAAAGCATTGGATAATTGGGAAAATTACTTTAAAGCATTGGATAATTGGGAAAATTTCAAGGCATTTAACATCTTCATAATTATCAGACTTTATTATGAATGAAGATTTATTCAAATACTATTTATATTTAATCTTAAATAAATTAATACCTATACATTTTAAAAGTTAAATTTAAAGAAAATAAATTCATGATCACTTTGAATTTCCTGGTATTCTTTTTTTTTTTTTAATGATGTTAACTGTTTATACTTCTACACTCAATGCAATATAAGTGTGCTTATATGTAACTCTAGAGAAGCTTGTTATTTCTATAAATTAAATATGCTTAGCACTTTCGAGAACTTATGACATTCTCATATTTATAGCAAGATTAAGCCAAAATGAAAAATTAATGGAAGTTGACTTAATTTACTAAAAATAATTTTAGTGGATTATATATTACTTACAAAATTGTTATTTAAAGCTAATTGAAATCTTGTAACAATAAAGTATTAAAAAAATAAGATGAGATTATTACAAAGCTAACAGACTTTCCTGAACAACATATATTTATTTATTTTAAAGATTCTACCACCTTCAACATCATTTTCAGCCATTCTCAATTCACTACAATTTTTCTAATCTATGGCTTTTTTCTTCATATAATTTCAACTAATTTCTTTATTTCTTCTATCCATCTTACATATGGTGTCTTTCTAAGTTTTTACAATCTTTTGAAATTCATGTGTTTAATCTATGTATTGACATTTCTTTTAGCAATATATTTAGTTCAACTCCATTTTAATCTTTTAATTTTTTCAATGATGTCAGGGCTACTTGATTTTTTTCCCCTCACCAATGAATTCCATTTTTGATTTTTTTTTCTAATCATAGTATCATCCATATTTCATTTAATACAGAGAGCATACCAATAGCCTAAACAAGCTCTTAATTGATAAGTGCAGAAAGAGAAAATATTTAAAATCTCTATCTGGAACATTCTTATCCTCAGACCAATTGGTTTCAGGATTATGGGTCACTTCAGTGAGAAACTAGAATATTCAGTCAGTAGATCTAAAATATCAACTCAAAAACCAGCACTTATTTCATAAGTAATATTTAAATAGAAACTCTGAAGTTTTCGGACATGAAAATGTCTTTTACTCCAGCTATCTAACTTAAATAACTATATGAGAGTGAATCAAATTTAGATCTACCATATATTAATAGCCTCAGCATAGCCAAAGCCATAAAGGTAAAATCATAACAATCAATAAAGAAAGTCATGTGGTACTTTCTCTGTATTACATTTTTGTAAATACAAGCTTATAAAAGCAATGTCACATTATATATGATTTGCTTTATTGATTATTATAACTTTACCTTTATGGCTTTGGCTATGCTGAAGCTATTAATATATGATAGATCTGAATTTGGTTCAGAATTTTTACATAAATATTATGTATGAAATAGGTGCTGGGTTTTGAGTTGATATTTTAGATCTAGTGTCTGAATATTCTAGCTCCTCACTGAGGTGAGCCATTAGCTTGAAACCAATTGGTCTGGGAATAAAAATGTTCCAGATAGAGATTTTAAATATTTTCTCTTACCACATTTATCAATTAAGAGCTTGTTTGAGCTATTGGTACATTCTCTGTATTACTTTTTTTAAATACAAGCTTATAAAAGCAATGTCACATTATATGACTTGCTTTATTAATTATTATATTTTATTTGCATAGTCTGTGGTACTCTTTTACTACAAGTCTCATCATCTAAAATAATTCCTGGTGAACACATTTATTAAAACTTATTTTTAAGCATACACAAAATTAAATTATTTCTATCAAAAACACTCTGCATACATTTTATTTATGATTAATTCCATCCATTGTTTTCATATTTATTAATAATTTGTTCTAAGTAGTTATAGATATTGAATTATTTAATTTTTAGTCTTTTTAGCATGTAACTTTAATTTTACTTTTTTGCCTGTATCTGATAGTTCTTGTAACATTTCCAGTATTTTTTGTTGTTAAAACAGTAATATCATTTGCCAAATTCAGATTTATTTTTATTTCCTTTGCTTGTTTTTAGATCATAAAATAATTTCTATAAAATAGCTGTAAAATGCTTTGCTGAGTTAAAATTGTCTTTTATATTTTTTTATTAATTGTAATCTTTTTATGTCACTGTGGAACAAATTCTAAAGATATTTTACTGTTTGAAATATGATTTTGGCTTCTGCTATGATGTTTTAAAATTTTAAACCTAGCAGAAATGCTTATAGAATTAAATGCCCTTTTATAATAAAATGAAAAATATATTCATTGTTTTTTTTTTCTATAACTTCACTTATAACCATTTTTAAATCTAGTTTGTTCTTTTGATTGGTTTGAATCTAATATTGAATGTAGATATTTAGAATAATTTTCATATAATAATTTTTTTACTTAATTTTTTTAAATGCCCTTTGCCAATTTTTGGGGAATCATAAATTTGTTTTTAATCAAATCACATTACACACAAATATAGATAAAATTCTTTAAATATATAACGACTGAATTATATGTGATTATAATACTTCAGCTTGAGCTAAATTTCTAATCTGTATATTATATATAGAGTGTGTTATTGCATCAAGAATCTTCTGCATACACTTCTTTAGATATATGGTATTATAAAATAATAGTATTAAACATTTTATCAAGTAAACTACTTAAAAATGTTAACCTGGTACAAGAACATAAGGCAATGGTTTCAAAGATCCTTGTCTCTCAATATTTAGAGTGCTAAGCCTAAAATTCATTCTTTATATTCACAGCCTTATAAATATATAAAAAAATACTTCATTATTTTAAAGTATGAAAAAAATTTTATTAAGTGTTTAAGGCATTGTATGATGGTTATAATATTATATTTTTCTGTTCAGTTAAAATTAATTCTTCATATAAGCAATTTTTTTTAACTTGATCAGTAAATAGAAAATATTTATATTGCTTTTTCTCTCTCTCTCAAAAATAAAATAAATTCATAAAAACTAAAATTCTCATTTTTTTAGAAAACTGTTTTCAATCCAAATTTGGTTTGCTCAGAAGTGCATATTGAAAATTATTTACTTTTTCAAATAACTTTTTTCATATATTTCAAGCATATGTGATTGAATACTGATCTATACTTTAATATGGAAAACTCTTCATTTTGCAAAGATTTACTAAAAAAAGAGAAATTTATTATATATATAAAAGTTTTGTTTGCTATTTTTAATAGCTTTAAATTTCAAACTAATCCTACATATGTTTAAAACTTATATTGCTAAGTAAAACTGATATGCAATGGGATTTATGATCATGTAAATGAACAAATTTCTCATTCTCAACATGAAATGGGTGTTTATTTTTTATGGTTTAGTTATATAAGATTGCTGTTACTATCTCTAATGTATGGAACATATGATAAAATGTTAATATAGCAGATAAGAACTCAGTTTATCTTTGGTAAAATATATCTCATGAAGATTTGTTATATTCAAGGTAAATCATGTATAGGATTGGTTTGAGATGAGTAAATTTTTTACATCATGATATAAAAAAAACTCAACTCTTTATAATACATATTCCTATGTAAAAATCAATAAAAAGAATTTTGTAACTGATTGTCTTTTGTGTTATGTATTGAGAACATTGATTTAGAATGCAATTTGATTTTTGATTGTGTGAATAATAATAATAGTTTTTACTCTCAAAATAAAATCTTAAGTTTGTAACTCAATATAGATAGAGTTATGACCTTTATGTTTATTATATAGATTATATGTTTATAATACTAGCATAACTAATGAGCCAAGTGTATGTCTTTAGTAAAATATGTCTTATGAGGATTTGTTCTTTATAGTATAGTTCTAGCTAGCATTTTAAGATTTAGTCACATAAGAGATTGGTTTGAGCTTGAATGCTATTAAGACTAGTTAAATTATTATTATTATTATTATTATTATTATTCCATATGTTGAAGAATCGTCTGGGAAGCGAACCCGCAACAAGTGTTTGCAGTTAAATTATTTTTATTATTTGTTGCATATATCATAGTATAATAACGAGTCATTATATATATATATATATGTGTGTGTGTGTGTGTGTGTGTATGAGAGGGAAACCAATAAGGATGAGAAATGACATAGCAGCATTATTCAATTCGTCTATGCATACATATTAAGTTCATCAAATAATATTATGTTTTTGTATGAGATAATAAAAAAAAATTAAGAATTATATTGTTTTAATCAATAAAAAAACACTGCTTAATTAATAACTTTTATTAGTTATTCATTAGATTAGAAATTATTCACTTAATGAATAATATATTTTTTAATGTAATTTTCACTACACCACTCTCACACAAAGTAGGGATTGGTTTCTATCCACTTTTAACATCTTGTGAGGGATATAATCATAAATCTATGACCAAAGATATATTAAAAAGATGTATGATTTCCAGATGCATATTTCATATTAATGTTTTTGGTCATATGTTTTTGATTACATCTCTCCACAACATGTTAAAAACGGATAGAAACTAGTTCTTACCTTGTGTGAGAGTGCTGAAGTGAAAATTGCATTACAGAAATATTATTCATTAAGACTATTTAATATCTTAATTTTGATAAACTAAAAAAAATTAATACTGGAAAATTTCCAAAGCTTGCTAGAAAGATTAGATGTTGGGATGGGGGGAATATACAGTTAATTCTCAAATATTATGTAATTTTCTGGTCTTAATTATTATTCACTAATAATTAGAATTTTAAAAAGCCTACTTAAATAAGTTCTCATTATTTTTTCATTTTAACACTTTTATTATATAAGTAACATTTTTTCTGCTTGCTTTCAATATCTGCATTAGGAGCTGTACTTTACTCTATTTATTCTACTTTGGAGATATCTTTAGTACTCTGATTACTCAAGTTTATAATAGATGGTTCTCAAGTAAAATAAAGAGTATTATCAGTCCTAAAAGTAATTATATGATGCTTTGTTTAGTATTTACTATCCTCATCAAGAAATGTAAAGTGTACTGAGAGTATTAAAATATATAGTATAAGCTAAATATTAGCTTTGTTTAATTATACAACCAAATGGACATAAGTTCAAAATTTTAGAGTATTTTTGAATTTCAATTTATTAGCTGAGATGATAATAAAAGAAATAAAGGGATTTAATATGTGAATGCACATTTTACTTCTTACTTAAGATGACTAATAGACAAAAACTAGTTGAAAATGTAAATATAGCATTACCAGCTTGAGAATGAATTGTTGGGTTTAATACTTTTAATATTATATATATAAATTCCACTGCACAGAAATATATGCCCATGATAAGAGCTAAATCACAATCTTGAACAAATTTTTCTATTAATATTTAACACAGCATATTTACATTTTACCTTTTCTATTTTATTTTCATGTTTAATATAATATACTCATTCATTCCCTTTTTTAAAAATTTCTCCTATATTTAAAATTGAAAATTCATTTGATCATTCTTTTTTATCTTCATCTTATATATATACTGGGTAGTCATTTATATATTTTTATACTTTTTTTAATATTTAATGTCATAACTTATTTGTCTATCTAAAAACAGCTTTGTAACTTCAAAAATATTATCTAATCAATTTTTAAATAATGATATATTATTTTTCTATAAATAAATAAATAAATGTATAAAGTATTAGTATATAAATGAATTTCTTTCAACAGATACCATCCATCATAAGTCTTTCACAACTTTTTAATAAAATGAATATAAACAACAGTATATAATTAAATGCTAAGTAAATATTTAAAATGAATGAATATTTTAAATTTATATATATTTTTTAATGATTTTAAATCGTCTTTCAACTTGAAAGCCAGATCTGGCATTAAAAAAAATTGTAGATAAAAGTTGTTATATACATGATATTTTTTAAACACATTTGAAATTAATATGAAAGCAAGTAGACAGCAGTAAGTTACTTAAATGAAGTTTTCAAAAAATCAATGCATTTCATGTAAGATTTTGTCTTCTTGAATGCTGTTGTGGGAGTTATTTCACATGAAGCTGTGGCATCTGCATTTATTTATTGTAGATTTTTTGTTTTGTTTTATATATTTTTTGTACTGAAAATTAATATTAAGTTTCCTACTTGCTTTATAATCCAGTAATTTCATCCTGTTTGAAGACATGTGTAAGTATCAAAATTTGAAAGTATGACATTATAATTTTCAGGAAAAATATAAAGCAAATATAATACTGCATTGACAAAGGAGTTTTTCTTTCTTTCTTTCAATTCCATTAAACAAAAATGACTATTTTTGGAAAATTATTTTAACACGTTAATTTTAGTTAAAATAAATAATATAAATGATCAACATTATTCTTTGTGTTTGTGTGTCTTTCAATTTTTAATGTAAAACAAAATAATTTATTTAATATTTCTAGACGCTTGTTTTAAACCTAAAACTTTTTTTCCTTTTCTTTTTTAATGTCTTAAATAAATGTTTTTGTTAATTAGATAAGGTGCTCAAAATAATATAAGACTAAGTTAGTAATATAATTTTTTTATTAACAAATTTCTTTTAATATTGTTTAAAAATATTATCATTACCTAGTTATTTTCATGAAATTATACAATAGTATTACTAAAAAATGATAATAAAAAATATACTACACATAAAAGGAAAAGCAACTTGATGTGTGTATGCAAAGAAAGATTTGTACTATAAAAAAAAAAAAGAAATACACATGATTTATTAAAAAAATTTATTATAAAATCCAAAAATGACTAAGAATTAGAAATCAGCAATCAAATAATTAATATTTTATTCTAAATAAGTCACATTATATATGACTTGCTTTTTTAATTATTATTATTATAAATAAGTATTTAATTATAGGAAACTATCTATGCTTGTGAAATAGATTATTTAGTGTGATTTTTTTATAAAAATCATTGATTACTTTATTGAATTTGTTTAAAAATAAATATATTTTATAGAATGAAAACAAGATCGTTTTTATGTAAATGTAATGAAGGTTAATTATTCTTGTTTTTTCTATATCAAAAAGTGATTAAGAAATAAACTTTAAGAAATTATTTTGGTCTCAAATCAAATGAATGTAAATTGATTTTGTTTTATGAATGTTAAAAAGGTGTTACAGTTCTCCTTTCCCTCAGAAGTGGATTGTTTCAGATTCCTTTTTTATCTGATTGGATTAGGCATTGTTTGCTATTGGCCAATAGGCTGATGTACAGATAAACTTATAGTCAATCATTAATACAGACCAATAAGCAAGTATAATCTTTAAATCTGAATGCTCCAATGAGGTTAGGGATCTGGCTATAAATAGTCAGCCTTTTGGAGGGAAGGGGAGAGGTCTGTCTAACCTATAAAGATGATATACATTTTCCAGGAAAAATCCTGCTAACCTAAACAGCAGTAAGCATTCATACAATAGCAATACACTATTTGTCCATGCAGTTAGGCAAGTCCACATAAGAACCAGACTGTTCTAAGACTGCTGCCAGATTAGGCAAGCAGTCTGGTACAGCTGGAAGAGTCATTCTCCATACCTGTGAGGCAAGCTATCAGGTGTAGCTAGAAGCAGTAGATTGTGAAGACTCAGATGCAAGAGTTCACATTAGAAATATTATTCTGTATTGTATATATATTTGTAAATATAATAAATATTACATTAATTATATACTGATGCTAGTTTTATTTTCTGTAGGTTGGGTCTGTACTTCAGACCAAACACAACAAAAGGAAAAAAAAACAATTACTGTATTTGATATGATTATTGTTTTTTTTATTAATTAAAGAATGAAAATTTACTGTTTAATCTTCTTATGTTTTTGAGATATAGCTATATGGACAATTACTATCAGATAACTGTAAATACCAATGCACATTCAAATTCATTAATTTGAAATATTATGAAAGGTTCTGTTGTTATCAGATCTCTATGCTATTCAAAGCATATATCTAGTCAAAAGATACATGCCGATAGTACTTTTATGATGACCATTAATTTACTAAGAATCTATAGATCATTATTGTTCCTTCATGAAGTTTGAGTCATGTAACCATGCTATGTAGATCAAAAAGATGTTTAACTATCACTTAGTAACTACCCACCAATGAAAACAGACATCACCTAAATTAACTATATATGAAGTTGTTAGACATTTATAATCTTATAATTAGAATTAAAATTTTCAAGACTGAAATTAGGCATTACTCATATCTATCTATAAAGCAATTATATCATGCATACACAAAAGAAAAGAAAATTCTTTGATGCTAGTCAATTATATAATCATATTATTAAGAAGTGGTTGTTTACCCACTAATATATGTACATACAAGATATAAGAAACCAATTATCATTATGAATGAAATATGGTATGAGCTTTGTACATATGATGTTTATACCAAATTATGCAAGGCTTAAATAATAAGTAATAAATAGGACTGGCAACTTTTATCCTAAAGTGGTAATTATTTATTAATGTAAAATATTTGAAATCTTTAATAAAAAATATTAAATGAATATAAGGAACTATCAAAAAAATGAAGTACTGTATAGTATGAATGTTATTCTTGGAGAAATAATTTTGTTTATCTAACTTTATTTATGAAGAAAAAAAATGTTTTAAGAATTCAAAATTTGCTTACACCAACCTTCTGATGTAATTTAATTAATTAGTTTAACGAAATTAGAATAAGATAATGGAAATTAAAGGGACAGACCTGTTTAAAAAATCAAGTACATTTATTTATAGCCTTGAAGGAAATGGCAGTTAGTATTGCTTCAGAAAAACTCATTTACTATAAAATATTTATATATTTTTTTTCCAATGATTTTTAAATCTAAGAGTATATTTTTTTAGTTGTTTGCAGAAATTTGTTAATATTGATTAATAGTTATATTATGCTAAATTTGATAAATTATATTATTAAATGTTCATGATTAAACAAAATCATATACTTAGTGATTATATATGTAAATCATTAAAAGAATAAGTCTAAGCTATTACTATATCTATAATCATACAAGCACATGTATGTCAGAAATAATTCAACAATTTTGTTTAAAATAATCGTGCTAATTAATTTTAATGACTAAACTTTTATAGTTTGATATGCATAGCACACATATATGTCTGTGAATATATTTTATATATTAATCTGAGGTTTTTTTTATTGATATATATGTAAGCCAGATAAACAACTATTGCTATTATGTTTCTTTATTGATTTTTTTTCATATATTTAATTTTTTTTTTTTGATAATGATTTACAAAGCTGGCATATTAATGTAATTATTTTTATGTCTAATCTATCTATAACCTACTACCTAATAATTTAATTTATTGCTGTTATTTTATTTATTCATAAATTTATAATATATATTTAAATGTAGCTGTATACTCTTAATAATCATTTATATATTTTGGATTACATTACTTGTTCATACATTTCATTGTATGTTTTTCAAATATCTGGCTTTACATGAGCTAACCATCTGGGAATGATATTGGAAATATATCTATAATGTGGATTTCATGCAATTTTTTCTGAGAGCTATTTAACTAAGTGTCATTTCATATTGTTGCTAATGATAAGTCTATGTTCTTGCCAGAAGTCATTTTATAGTTCACATATATAATAGATTTGATTTACATTAAGTGTTTTAATGGTTACATATAAATAATGTTAATATACTTAATATTAATCTGCAAGTATATATTTAATGTAGGATCTATGTTTATAAAATAACCTTTTTATAACATTTATTTATTTTGCTGTAAAAAAATACCAATATGGCTTTAAGCATGCTCATCATTATGATCACAGCTAAATATTTGATATGACTTTTTTTTATTTATTACAAATATTTGAACATTGTAGTATGATTATCATCACTAATAAAGTAATCACTATTCTATGTAACAATACTAGGCAAACTACAGCTCGTGAGATGTTTGTAGCTTTCATAGCTATTCTGATCAGCTCAGGAGATAATATTTGTTCTCATTACCATTTTTTCTAAACTTTTATATTAATTATCAAAGTAGTATAGAATGTATCAATATTAGAATATTTTATTTTGTAAATTATTGATAGGTGAGTACATGTGTTAAAATTAATTTTTTTCCACAAGATTATAAAATATAAAGTCAAGTAAAAAACAAATACTCTGAAACTTTAAATTTTTAGCTTTTAAATGGTACTAGCCAAAAATGTTGTTGTTAATGTGATTTTATTATCATACTCTGTTATTAAAAAGTATTTTAACATTTGATAGTCTGTGTCATTCCTAAGTTTATAGCTTTGATATTTTTATTTTTCAAATTTTGAACTATTAATTTGCTTTAATAAAACCTTAGAGATTGAACATATTTTTCTTTGAAGAATATGATTACTAAACAGTTGTATTTTTATTGTATATAAATAAAATTATAGAATAATATTTTTTTGTAATCTTTGAACATTTCAGAAATGTATAAAAAGTATTATATGTGACTCTTATTACCAAAAATTTTGTGGACATTTGTAATATATTATGTCCTAAATCCAAGGCTCCTCATTGATGAAATACATAGCTAGAAACTAGTCTGAGGATGTTGGATGAGTAAGCACTAGATAGGGATTTCATGCACAAAACTTCCTGCATTCATTGATTATGAAGGCTTGCATGTGGTGGCACTACTGTATAAAGAGTTTGGTACTTTTATTGATATTAATTTGTTTGTTCTATTACAAATGACATGCTAATGTTGATGAATACTATACCCATGCATTATAAATATAGACAGAAAGTAAGTGCACAACCTTTGTTGTTTCCATCAATCCCCATTTAAATATACTAGAGGCCAATTTTTATTCCATTACAATATATTTATGAGCAATCAAAATCTCATAATAGAAATTTAAGTATTGAATTAATTATTGCATACTAATCAAGCTGTTAAGGGTTTTGTTGATACTGTTTTGTTACAAAAAAGAGGATTGATTATTCAAAGAGAATATAATGTTCAAAAACAAATGATTAAACAATAAAGTTACCCAACATTTGGCAGTATCCATTTTTAAATTTATGACTATTATATTCCATATATACTTTTTATATATACAATTTATGAAGGCCACTTAATGTAGGAAAGTAGTTTTGCCTGTCATTCTATTACCTGAAGTTTTAATCTAGGATGAAACATGAAACTTCTGATTAATCTGGGGTTATTTTTTTTTAGTTATTTGGCCTATAGCCAAACCAGTTATTCATCGAATTATTCATCATTAAATAGGTAACAAAATATTCTTAGCTAGAAAGTAAGAAAAAAAAAAACCCTTACTATATAAAAAATTGATTAACCTGATAAGTAATACCTTATCTTTTATTGTTTATTAAAGTCTTTTGGAAAATCTTCTGATTTAGTGTTAACAATTTAAAGGCCATTTGCTTTTTACATATATTTCATACAGAGCACTAAAATAATTTGTATGTAGCTAAATATGAATTTAAACTTTGTTAGATTTTACATAATGCCAATTTCTCTGAAAATAATCTTTGATATTCAAAGGCACAATTATTCCATAAAATCTCTTCTCTATTTGCAATACTTCTTAAATATTGTCATCATGTACAATAAGAAATTAGGAGATTTTTTTTTTATGTGAGACAGATTTATCCTTGAAAGTGTTAACTCATTTATTAAGCACACATCTTTATTATTAATATGAATATATAGAAATTTATTTCTGAATTATCATTAGTTTTAAATAATTTAAATATATATAGTGTAAACCTAATAGAGATCTTAATACAAAGCAAATAGTAATTAATGTTTTTATTTGAATATGTCCTCGATTGTGTAGTTCTTATTACAATTAATATATTAGACATGTAACATTAATTTATAGATGCTAAATTTTTCAACCTATTCTTATTTCAAATAGAAATCATTCAATAAATATACTAATGATCTTAAATCATTCCTTATAAAATTAAAAATTATTATCTTTTGTTTTATATCAAATATAGAATATAAAACAATAAAAAAGATTATTATGAAATTGACTTCTATTCTTATTATTTCTAAATTTTTAGAGAGATTTTAATATTAATGAATACTGCTATTCCTTGTGTGTGATTAGTCTGTTTAAAGAGTATAATAAGCTCATTATTTAAAACACTTATAATCCATGACAAAGTATGCCCTGAAAGCATTTCATCCAAGGGTATCTATTGCCATAGTGTTTTTTAATAAAGTTTATAAATTATATACTGCTTACATGGTTTTAGTGAGAGTGATAGATTCTAAGGTTCAAAGTTCATTGGTCGTGGTTCCAAATCTGTCACTTTTGGTGCTCAAATGTCTTATGAATTCCCAAGCAGTAAATAGTTTAATTACTTTTTTTTGTATATCTTAATTTTGCCATTGATGTTTTAAAATTTGTTGGTAGAAATGAACAGACATTGTGAAAAAAGCATAATATTAATTTAATTAACTCCTTCTAAAACACTCTTCAATATTTTTATCATGTATGTTGTTCAGAATCTCTCCATCTGAGTTTAATTCTATGAATTAACTAAATAAAGTATTTTAACTGTTATTTTCAGTAAAGAAACTAAAATATTGCTCAAAATGATATTATAATTTAAATACTAACTTTTTGTGTCCATTTCTAATGCTTTGAACATTACCAATTTATCTAAGACAAATGACATTAATATTTTCATTAAGACATGATTGAACCTATAGAAACTGAAATTGAGCCTGATACATTGCATATATATCAGAAACATTTATATTTTATTAATATATACAATTGATGAAGTCTGGTTACTCTTTTTTTTTTAAGTTTTCCAATGTTAAATACATAAATATAACTTTGAAGATGCAAAGATAATTGATAATGTTAATTTACAATTGTATTACAAACAAAAAAAATATTTATTGTTATATTTCTTTTGAGCAAAAAAAAAAAACCCCCAATAAACTTCACTACATACCCAAAGATCCCAAGCCTGTTATTTGTAATAGCATTATTCATGCACTTATGAAAGTCTTTGTAATAAATGTTTACTATATTATTCTGTAAAAAAAATGCAGTGTTAAACTATATTTTACCTGTTATGATTACCAAAGGTTGATGTTCAGGAAGCATATGACTTTGTGAATTTCAAATTAATAATTTAAAGGTGATGCTATAAGGCTGACTGTTATATATTAATTATTTATTTAATACTTTGTATCTACAAAAACCTTTGTTCAAATTTTATCTAAATTTTGAATGTCATGATTATTGAAACAAAGTCTCCTTTACCTCTGTTTTTTGTTCACCTTTATAAGTTCTTTAGTAAAATGGGAAAAAAAGAAATTACTAATTTATTTCTGCCCTTATTAAAAAGAAAAAGAAAAGTAGTTGCTTTGTTAGATATTTGGCTATTATGTATATTAATAAATGATTATTAGCAGATTATAAATAAAATTGTAAAGTTTTTGTTTATAGAAATTTTAGAAAATCTAAATTATTGATATCATATCACATGAAGTATTGTTTGCTTATTTTATGCTTTATGGGATAAAAAAATCTGATGACTATTGTACAATCATGAGGGTGATCAATCAATCTAAATTTGTCTATTAGATTAAGAATCATTATTTCATCGCTTTAATTAAAGTACTCAATTCAATTTTAGATTATCCTGTAACTAATGTCAAAATCAAATCTTTTTTTGTTCTATTGGGAAAAAATGAATATTGTGATTAGAAAGAATTTCCCAATACTCCAAATCTTGAAAAGCATAAAATGCAAAGATTTGTCTTATTTTTAAGTGCCCACTGTTAATTTCATGGTTAGGGGTTAATCTCAAAATCAAATGTATGAGTGTGATCCTAGTTTGATGAATGTACTGGATATATTTATTTAATAAAATTAATAGTAAGTAATTCACCATTTTCTTTTCAAATATGATCTACTAATGTCAATATATTAAAAAAAATAAATTCATTTAACCTATGATCTTATCAAGTGGTTGAAACATTGGAGAAAAATTGAAATAAAAAATGGTTCATAAAATAAACCAAGATTTGAAAAGAAAAAGTGTGTTAAATGAATATGTTTTTTTAAAAAATATATTTATTTATACGAATGTTTTAATGAAAGACTTTAGAAACAAAACAAAATATTTTTGTTTAAATGCAATGCATCTATTGTTTTGTAATTGTAAAAAAAAATCATATACTTAAACAATCATTCTTTGTATCAGCATTTGTAATTAATTAAAAAAGAAAACTCAAGAGAAAATACTATATATAATTAGATTCATATAATATGCAGGAAGATTTTCAAGAATCATAACTGAGTTAGGATCTCTACTCACTTTTGGTAGTTTAATTCATTTTCTACTGATCACATTTTTACAGAAGTGTGTGAAAACTTAAGTCTAACAATTTATTATTGGATATTATTTTTAAAAAAAAACAACAACTTATTGATTAAACTTGCTTGTAAAAGTACTGATACTATTGTAGAATCCAGAAGACTTGGAATAATGGTGTAACTATTATCTGGAATAAATAGTAAAACATATCACAAATCTTTAAAATAAATGTTAATACCAAATAATATTTATTCAAGGTAATTTTCTTATGCACTACAGAAATATTATTCATTATTAAATAATCTCTAGTCTAATAAATGACTAATAAAAATATTAATATACTTTCATTAAGGCCAAAACATTTGACACTTATCAAATCTACCTACCTACCTACCTACCTACCTACCTACCTACCTACCTACCTACTTACCTACCTACCTACCTACCTACCTACCTACCTACCTTTCTACCTACCTACCTACCTACCTACCTACCTACCTACCTACCTACCTACCTACCTACCTACCTACCTACCTACCTACCTACCTACCTACCTACCTACCTACCTACCTACCTACCTACCTACCTACCTACCAGATCGGAAGAGCACACGTGTGCTCTCCCGATCCTACCTACCTACCTACCTACCTACCTACCTACCTACCTACCTACCTACCTACCTACCTACCTACCTACCTACCTACCTACCTACCTACCTACCTACCTACCTACCTACCTACCTACCTACCTACCTACCTACCTACCTACCTACCTACCTACCTACCTACCTACCTACCTACCTACCTACCTACCTACCTACCTACCTACCTACCTACCTACCTACCTACCTACCTACCTACCTACCTACCTACCTATCTATCTATCTATCTATCTATCTATCTATCTATCTATCTATCTATCTATCTATCTATCTATCTATCTACTGAACAATGTTAAAAATATGTGTAAGAGATTGCGGTCTGGGACAACTGTTGAGTGTTGGTTCAGTACAAAAATATCTTGGAAATATAGATCTTTTTCATATGTCTTTGATCATATATATATGATTTCATCCCTCCACAAGATGTCAAAAGTGAATAGAAACCAGTCCTTATCTTGCATGAGAGTGTTGTACTGAAAATTACACTACAGAAAAATTATTCATTAAGTGAATAATCTCTAGTCTAATGAATGACTAATAAAAATTATTAAATGTTAATACATTTAAAATATATTTATATATAAAAAAAATTCTTTGTTTATTAAAAAGAATTGCAGAATTCTAAATTCTAAATTCTTTAGCTAAGCTTTTAATCAATTAGTTACTGAAAATTATTAAATTTTGAGATACTTTCTTCTACACAACTTTTAGTAATTAATTCTTGTAATCAAAGACAAGAAAAGTCAATAAGAAGCTGTCTCTGATGATAACAACTTTTTGTCTCGAAATATATTTTATATGTATATATAAATATTTCTGTAAATTAAAATATTTAACAAAATGGCTTCATATATTTTAAACTATTCCATTATATAGTTTAATATTATTACAAAATAACTATTTAAGTATTATAATAATTATATTTTTACTACCAATTATTTAACTTATAACAATACTATTTAAACAATTAATTATATCATAATTCAGTGGGACTATTATATATATATAATTCCAATGCCCCAAGAATTTATCATGTATAGTGAATAGTAGCTCACATTTTGTTTACAATACAATATATATTATTACTGTACTATCTTATAGGTAGGCAGAATTTTTCAAGCATATACACACACATATATAAATATAAAGCACAATATTTTTTTACATATATGAATATATAAATTAATTTTATAATATAAACAAAATTATTAAAAACATATAAATGTAGTTATTAATAGAAAATTGAGAGAGCACATTTATATAAATATTTACTGTTTTCCTGAAGTTTATGATGATGGTATTTTAGTTGTATTTATTATATATTGGACTATTTCCATGATTTAATATTAAGTATTGAAAGTCTTTAGAAAATTTAACTTTATTTAAATATTTCAATTCCATTCAACTGTTAGTAATAGTGCACAGGTTAGTATTTGCACAATGTTTTGAGAGATACTACTCTCCTCTCTTCTTTGCATTACCTTAAAATTGAATATTCAAGAATCTAAAGGTCCAGATTCAATTACCATGCCAGTACTGTCATTTTGTCAGGCTGCAAGATCTGAAGAAGTAAGAAAATAATACCTTTTGAAATGTTGTGCATATATTAACCTGTGTGATAATTACTAACAGTTGAATGTAATTAGAATATTTAAATAAAGTTAAATTTTTCTAAAGACATTCAAAACTTATATTAAATGGTGGAAATAGTCCAATATATAAATAAATATTTACTGCATGTATATTCACTCATTCACATTTATTCATAAAACTAATTAACAAAAGGGGCAATGAAGTACTGAAAAGCTATTGATGTATCATCAAATTCAGATCACTTCAATTAAACATTTGATGTAGTAGCAGCCTTGTTGTCAGCAGACATAACCTCTCAAGTTGTTGATTTTAAGTTATTATCAACTTCAGAATCTGTATAGTTATCCCCACCTGTAGTTACCAATTTTAAATTCTCAGGCAGAAATCTTTACACAAACTTTAAGCTATTTAATGCAATACCAGAATGTTGACAGAAATATTTTACTGGCTCTTTATTTCTCTCATCACTAAATTGGTAACTTTCATTTTATCATTTAAGAAAAGTACTTAATAAATTCTCATTCATTTTATAGAGCTTCTATATTTATGCTTAGAAAAAAAATTATTACATAAAATACTGCCCATTTCAAACTTTTGAAAGAAAAAACTATATATATATATGTTTCCAATGTAACTTCAAAAATCATATTTGATAAACAAAATCACATATTTTTAAATTATAAGTTGGAATTAGTGAGAGTATCCAAGATTTAAAAAATGATTGTTGCCATTAATGAAAATAATATTGACATCTAAAATTTATTAAATATAGAAATTTTATTATATATATATATAGTATACAACTTTGTCATGGATCTTACATTTACAGTTTGCTAATGATTTTTGTCAGTTCAAAAGACAATATACAGTATATACTTAATTTCTTAAAATAAAACAAAACTTTGATTTCATAAAATTCTTTATCAGTTATAATGGAAAAAAATCCATAGCAACTTTTAACTTGAATGGCCATCAGTTTAAACTATAAAGCAATTTAAATGCCTTGGTAGTTTTATAAGTAGAAAGATGGTTTTAGATGTTGAGGTGCAGTATAGATTCCAATGTGCTTCTGCTTTTAACAAGTTAAAGGACCAAATATTTAATCACAGTGAAGTAACTATGCAGCTAAGTTAATTGTATATGGAACTGTTATTTTTTCTAGTTTATTGTATCGAAGTGATACATAGATAATCTGTCAATATAACATATAAGGATTAAAAAAAATTCATTTAAGGATACTCTATAAAACTTTAAATATACAATGGCAAAATCATAATACCAACCTATGTGTTCTTCAATTTGAGGAATATGATACTATAAAGTTCTCCATAATAAAATTGCTCTTTTTTTGGATTGGACATTTAAAACAAATGAAAAGTATAAACCTTCTGAAAGAGTATTTTATGATGAATTTGAACATTATTTTCACAAGATAGGTAGACTTCATTATGTTATAAGAATTATACCAAAGAAATTTTAAAGAAGTACAAGTTAATTGTTTCATTGGGAAAACATGGCAAAGAATAGAATATAATGAATAATTATAATTAGACATATTGAAGTTGAAGTATCCAAAGACATTTATGAATGACTGTGGCTGATAGTATTGATACAGCATATATTAGACTTTACTATAGGGGATATCTAAATTTTGTTAATGTTTTCAATAATTTAAATCCTTAATTATAAATCTTGTTCTACTTTATCTCCTAAACTGCAAAGTTTTTGGTTTTTTAAAGCTGATTAGATGATGACCTTAAGATATTACCTCAAAGTATCTTCTCATGATGTATTATTATTTTATGTAACTGCTTAATTATTCATTTTGTTTGTTAAATAATGATTGTTTCATTTATTAGACAGTTTCATTTTAGGTTCTATATTATATTTATTAAAGTGTATGTATATCACATCATGATTTTATTTAACTTCTCATCATCTAATATTATTGTTTTTATGCTGAATAAATTTTATTGATTTTCTATTTTGCTTCCAGTCATTTACTTACAGTTTTTGAATCATGGTGACAGTGCATTCTGCTGCATATTTTTCTACAGTCATGTTATGCTTTAATATGTTTTTAGATGTTTGATTAAAATTTATTTTCTCTTTTTTATAGTATATTTCATGTTCTGATGATAATTATGTAGCTATACTTTATTTTCAATTAAACAACAAATATTTAGTAAGAAACATTGACTTTTTTTGTTGCAGATTCACAGTATAATATGCTTTTGCTATATCTGTGATTGATAACATCCATATACTAAACTACAATCTGTAAAATTATTGCTATATTTCTAATCTTTTTTTAATTTATGTTTTGTTAATATTTTGATCTAGAATAAAATCTAGATGTCATTGGTGAAGTAAGAGTTCTTAAAAGATGACACTCTCACATTAAATTCCTAATATCATCAGCTGAAGAAAACCCTGTAGCCACTATATTATAATAAATATTATCTTAAAGTCATTTAGAGTGACTTAACAAAACATGTCAGCACAATACAACAATGTAAAGTCTTACAATATCAACATCATATATTGATGTCAGTCTTGCAACATCTTGTGTTGCTATTTTAATATAACATGCTTTATTGTTTCTCTTTGAATGTAATGCATATTGACTTAATCATGTTTGTAAACATCTTGTTTTTCATTATTTATTTAAGTATAATCTGCATTTAATAGTTGTAAAGGTCACTTTATTTAAAGTTATATACTTCTATCTAATTAATTTTCTATTTTATATTAAGGATTTACTATCAGACTTTTATGCATTTTATAGTTAAGTAATATAGTGATTATATTATTATAATGTATATCTCTTTAAATTAGTTTTTTTCATATATATTGAGACAAAAATGTTTCATGTATACACCTAAGAGGAAAAGTAATCTGACATATATATATGCGCACAGATAGATTTGCATTATAAAGGCAAAAAAGAAATGTTTCACTTATAATTATATTATAGAAATTAGTAATAAATGCTAAACTGATTGAAAATTTAGAAGTATATAAGCAAATAATTTATAATTTAATTTAAATAATTTAAGAATAAGAAAATGTCTGTGTTGGTGGAATAGATTATTTGGTATGATACTAATAAAAATCAATGGTCAAATTATATAATTTCTTTGACAGAAAGAAATGTATAATTTATAGAAAAAGTAAATATGTTAATTTTATAAATGTAATGAAAGTTAATCATTGATGTTTTATTCTCCATAAAAAAAGAGATTAAGGAATACATTTTAATTAGGACTTTATTTCTGTTGCAAATAGAAACAATATAAATAGATTTTGTTTTATGAATAAATAAAAAAAATAAAAAAATATTGTATTTAATAGGATTATCAGTATTTTAATTAATTAAGAAAGATAACTTATTCTTTAATCTTTTTTTCCTAAGACATATCTATTTGGATAATTCCTACTAGTTAACTATAAATACTTAGACATCTTGTTAATTCAACAACTTGTAATGTCAGCATAGTGCTATTACTAGCAGGATTTTATACCAGTAAAAACGTATAGTTGGAAAAGATGCATGTTGATAATACTCTTATGATGACCATTATGTTCATTCATACATTGATAAGAATCAGTTGATCATTATTAGTACTTCCTAAAATTTGATCAAGTAGCTGTCTGCAGCATGTCAAAAAACTATTGACTATCATCTAACCAGTTTATACTCAACAATAGAGACAGTCGTAGCCTAAGTTATTTTTTTATGTAACAAATGCATGTATATATGCGTATTCAGGGGAAAAAATACCGGTTAGCTGTATAGTTAAGAAATGATTGGTCAGCTATATATGTGCACATATAGAAAAAAAGAAGCTATGCATTGTATAATGTATATTTAAAATCTTTAACAGAAAAATTAAACATAATATAAAGACATAGCAGGGGGTAATTGGGTTTATAAAGAAAAATTATTCTATTAAGAATGCAAAATCCTCATAAATTAAACTTTTGATCAAAATTATTTAAAAATACTAATGGTAGTAGATTTAAAGCAAAAGATAACATTATTAAACAAATATCTTAACACATTTCAATGATATATGTAGACCATTATATGGATAAATATGAGATATTTTTGTATCTATATTCGAACAAACACATATGTGCTAAAATAATTAAAAAGTTTTGTTTTATAAAAAATAATCTTGTAACTAGAATTATAAAGCTAATTAATAATTTGAGTTGTTAAACTTTATACTTAATAGATTGCTTTAGTACATGCATGTGTCTGCATATATATATATCAAATTAGAATCTGATCATTTTAATATTAAATCATCTATGCTCTTTATTACTGTTTCACTGCTTTATTTACAACCCACTTTGACAGTTTCGATTGCACCTGCAAACTTCTTCAGAACTACAACATAATACAAATATATGAATATAAATATACATGAACATATAATTTGCATTTTATATATACATCTTATAATCATTATTCAATTATTAACTTTTGGATATTATATATATTAAAAAGGTAATAATTAAACAATGATTATAAGATGTATATATAAAGTGTAAATTATATCTATTTATATTCATATATTTGTATTATGCTGTTGGAGAAAATTTCTGGGGCAATCAAAACTGTCAAAGAGGGGTGTAAATAATGCATTGTGAAACAATAATAAAGAGCATAGATGATTTAATATTATATTATATGCATTTTAATATTGATTGGCATAAACACAAGCAGATAAATATTTATTATCATTGATTCATTTGAAATGACAGAATTGATTGGATCATCAATTTATTAAATTAAACAAAATGATACATTTATTCTTATATTTAATCCATTAACAATCTATTGTTTAGTGATTTAATTATTATTTTATTTATTCAATAAATTTGTATTCTGTATCTAATTAAATTTAACTGTCTATCTCTAATCTCACATATATATATATAATTTGTTCCACATATTTTATTTGTACATTTAATCTATATGTCTCTTGTGTCTTTTGCTTTATACAAAAGTATGCGTTTGAAAATTTATGAATACTGTTTTAATATTCACATTAACATCATATAGAACTCCAAAATACATACCAATGACCAAAGAGAAAAATCTAACAGTAAAAGCCTGAAATCCGGGCGTGGCTGCTTGGGGCATTGTTTATGTATCAAAACACGTGAAAATGCCGCGGCCTATACAGGTTAATACAACATTTACGTATTGTATTAACCCATTGAGCTAGGCTGCTTTACATGACATTGCACAAAAATATTATGGCCTGTTTTGTGCTTCGAAACTATTTAGGCATATTCGTTCTTTTCATAACTGATTACCGTATCGCTTGAGGGTGTCTAAATTTCAAGGCGGTACAACTTTTTCAAATCTCCATAATAGAGTAATGTCATTTCGATTTAAAAAATGTTGTTAATTATTAAGAATTGTCATATGGTCCCCACCCTTCCCGAAAAAAAGGTTAATATGTAAAAAAATTGGCAAAGTGTATGTTCCAACAGGCTTCACCAAAGCTCACGCACTAAGTCACGTTTCAGCGTGGTGGGGAAAATATTCGAGACCACTAAAAGATCTGAGATGAACGTGCAATTTTGAAACTTTTCTTCAGATAAATTGCCGAGTACAGAAAGTGTGTGAGATTGTGGGTTTTTTTTTATTTTGTCAGGCACACGTAATGTCCACTTTTTATTACAGCAATAAAATCGAATAAATAATTTTAAAAAGTCCAAAGTTTGTGTCCTTTTTTTTGTTTGTTTTTTATTTCATTCGAAATTGACAAGTATTTGGATTCAATTTTTTGCAGTGGGCTTAAAATAAATGACGACTTTGGTTGACTTTTTGTTAAGAATAACAAATTACGAAATACACCCCACCCCCACCCCCAAAAGCAGTTTATTGTAGAAGGCTAAAAAAAAGGTAATTCGAACGAAATAGAAATCAAAGTAAAAAGTCAGAAAAAGTTGTTTCAAAAAAAGAAAAAAAAGGTTAAATTCTTGACTTTTTGGTTACAATTCTTTTTCCGAGTGTGGGTGGGGGTGGGTGTTTGAAAACAATTTTTGAATGGGCAAAAACACAAAAGTAAATTTGCATTTAATATTAAGAAAAACAATTACGTCAACCAAAAAGAAATCAAAATTCGAAACAAGTCCCAAAGTTGATTCTTCTCTTTTTTCAGCACTGTTAAAATAATTGACTATTTTTGTGCCTTTTTGTTAATAATAAACAGTACGAATTCCCCCCCTCCCCCGCTCAAAAAGCTGTTTCTTGTAGTAGCCAAAAAAAAAAGGCTAATTCAAACATAATCTAAATCAAAGTGATAACAAATTGTGTTTAAAAAAAAAAGTAAAATTAATAATAATAATAAGAAAAACCATTTAGTCAAGACAAAAAAAAAAAATAAAAGAAAGGTAGAATTAAGTTCTAAACAAGTCGCAAATAATTGTATTCTATTTTTCAGCGGTGGGATTGAAAAATTTTTTTGACGTCGTGAAACGATCCCAAGTTTTCAAATGATAAAAAGAAAAAAAATACAATTAGCAAAATTTGTTGAAAAAATATCAGGTTCCAACAAAAAACCCACAAAAAGTAACGAAAATTAATATCAAAGTTTGTTTAATAATAAAAAAATCATGTTCTAAATGAAATAAAAATTATTCGTTTAATCAATATTAGAAAAAAAAAAAACGTATAAAAAAAGAAAAAAGTTGCGGTGGCCCGGTAACGTTATATTTCATTGATTTTGTAAAAAAATGCAGTTTTTTAGATAATTTTTTAATTAATGCATTTATTATACAGTTTGTTATGATTATTATGTTAATAAAAGTAAATATTTTAATAAATATTTATATAACATATATTTTAGCTAAATAAATTATTTTCAAAGACTATAGTTGCTGTATAGTAATTGTTTTCAAAATTTCATTAGGATGCATAAAAATGCAAAATTTATATTATTTAAATAATATTTATATTACTTAAATTAAATATATATGAACATATAATTTATAATTTACAATTAGGCTCTAGGTATGTGAAGAGTGCTTGTATTTCAAATATTTACACATTAAGCCTGTACCCTGCTCATCCCTCTTCTATGTATTTATATGGATAAGGTCCTATACATGAGGGGTCAGAATGATGAGGTCAACATGGGCATGGCAATAATATTGGCATCAGCATGGGATTTGGCTTTCCATCACCAGATTTTCAATGGCATTGATGGCTGAAGAGTTGGAGGTTAGAGTGGATTGAAGCCTGTCTGTTAAAGTATGAAGATTTGCTATCTTAATATAAACTGAACACTAATTATATGTGTGTGGGAGATAATAATCTGGACCAACTGATGAGTGCTGTTTTAGCATACAATATGAGTATTATTGGTGATTATTTATCTTTTCTACATGTATGTCATCATGTGTATCAGTGGTATAAGATAGTATGGATAGTTGAAGGATAGCTGAAAGTCTGAATTCAAATCCCCTATATTTATAATTACTTAAAATGTTTATTTTTATTAAAATAACAATAATAAAATGTATAGTAAATATAGTAATTAAAAACTTATCTATAAAACTTTATATTTTTTTTACTAAATAAATTATTTTCACAGTTTATACATTTTGTTTCTTTATTTGGCCATTGGTATGTACTATATAGTTCTATCTGATGTATGCTAAAACAGTACTGGCATATATATGTGTGAATTCTATTTAGTTTTCTCCAAAAATTATACAATGGTGTCCATTTATGATTATCATTGTATATCATGACTCTATGGTAGCACTTGGAGTGACTTTAAACTCCACACACAGGAAATGTCTTGATGCTTACCTATAAATAACATTGGTATTAATGAGCACATATTTAATGTGATTATTTGTTTATATAATAATCTTAATACATTTATATATATATCATCATCATCATTATCAACCATTATCAATCCATTGCAGGATGAAGGTCTCTCCAAGTTTAATCCATCTTCTCTGATCTTTAGCTTCTCTTCTCCACATCACCCCTGCACACTTTTTTATTTCATCCATCCATCTCACATGTGGTCTCTTTCTGGGTCTTTTACAATTTCTTGGAATTAGTTTAAAATTTCAATTGTCCATCTGCTATCATCTCTTCTAACAATATGTCCAACCCAACTCCACTTCAATCTTTTAATTTTTTCAATGAGGTCAGTAACACCTGTTTGTTCTCTTACCCATACATTGCATTTACGATCTCTTCTTGTTACTTCCAACATACATCTCTCCATACTTCTTGAGTGGTCTGAAGTCTCTGAATTGCTCTTCTATTAAGTGTCCAAGTCTCAGATCCATAAGTAAGAACTGGTAAAACACATTTGTTAAAAACTTTCCTTTTCAAACACATAGGCATATTTCCTTTTAGTATCAAGTTATTTCTACCAAAAGCACTCCAACCAAGTTTAATTCTATGAGTAATTTCCTCCATTATGTTTCCATCTGTATTAATAATCTGACCAAGGTATTTGTAACTGTTAACTTCTTCTAATTCATCATAATCAATCTTTATTTTCATATTTTGAACAAATCGATTAAACATTACTTTAGTCTTTTTAACATTTATCTTTAGTCCTACTTTCCTACTTTCATCTGATAATTCCTGCAACATTTCCTGCAGATCTGAAGTATTATTTGCAAAAACAACTACATCATCTGCGAAATCTAAATGACTTAAATAATCACCATTTACTTTCTTTCCTTTAGTTTCCCATTTTAATCCACAAAATACTTCATGCAGCACTGCTGTAAAAAGTTTTGGAGATATGGAATCACCTTGTCTTACACCTTTCTCAATGTTGACTTTTCCAATGTCATTATGTAATCTAATTGTTGCTGTTGCATTTTTATAAATATTCTTTAAAATATGACAATATCCTGGATTTATACCTTGATGATCTAATGCTTTAATCACTGAAGAAATGTTTATAGAATCAAATGCCTTTTCATAATCTACAAATCCTAAGCATAATGGCAACTCATATTCATTTGTCCTTTCTATAACTTCTCTCAATACCTGGATATGATCTACTGTACTAAAACCACTTTTAAATCCGGCTTGTTCTCTTGGTTGGTGGAAATCCAATGTTCTCTGTAGACAAGTAGTAATTATCTTGGTAAAATTTTTATATAAAACTGATAAAAGGCTGATAGATCTGTAATTGCTAATATCTTCTTTATCACCTTTTTTAAATATTAATATTATTACTGCATTCTTCCAATCATCCAGTACATCTTTATCATTTAGACATTTGGTATATAACTTTGCTAAAAAATTTTCTATATCTTCACCTGCTTCTTTTAATATATCAATTATAATTCCATCATTACCTGGAGCCTTTCCTTTCTTCATACATTTAATTGCATGTCTCACTTCTTCATTTAAAATTCTGGGCAATTTGGAAGATGTAATAGATATAGGAGGTACTTGTTCCTTATTACTATATAATTCTTGATAAAAATCTTCTACCAATTTCATGATGTCATCTCTCCTTTTAGTAATAATTCCATCTTTTTTTCTTATTGCAGATATAAATTTCCTACCAATACCAAAATGTTGTTTTACATTCTTAAGACTTTTATTTTCTTCTATAGCTTTCCTTGCTAGTTCACAGTTATACTTTCTTATATCATTTTCAACTCTTTTCTGCACCATTTTACAAAATTTGAGATATTCAATTCTTTTTAATGCATCATTTTTGTATATCTTCATATGCCTTCTTTTCTTCATAAATTCTCTAGTCTCAGTAGAAATTTTATTGGTCAATTGCTGTTTCTTTCTACCAGCTATCTTTGTTGCAGTTTTCAAAAGTGTATCAATTATTTTCATATTAATTTCATTCAAATCTGAATCATGTTCAAAATCCACTAATACTTGAAACCGATTTGTAAGTTCTAATTTAAATTCATTAGAATGTTTCTGAAGATTAGGAATATCAACTGTAAATATTGTTTTTCTTAATAATTTTTGTCTCTCTAGTTTTATATTAACACGTATCTTACACCTTACTAATCGATGATCACTTCCTGTGTTAAATTTATTAAGAACATTACAATCTTGAAATATGTATTTCCTGTTAGTCAAAATATAATCCAATTCTGCTGTACTTTCATTTGGATGCTTCCATGTCCATTTCCTTTTAACATTTTTCTCAAAAAAAGAATTCATAATATAAAGTTTTTCTTTTTCTGCAAACTCCCACAAGTCTATGTCCTCTCTCATTTCTATTACCATAACCAAAATTACCCACAGCACTTTCATCTTTCATTTTTTTACCAATTCTAGCATTAAAGTCTCCCATAACAATTTTAAAATGGTGTTTACTCTGATCAAAAGCCTTTTGTACATCCATATAAAAATCTTCTACTACTTCATCACTATGAGAACTTGTTGGGGCATAAACCTGAATTATCTGCATTTGGTATCTGCTATTAAGTTGTATAACTAATATTGCCACTCTGTCCGATACACCATCAATCTCCACAATATTGTTCTTCCACTTTTTATTTATAATGAATCCTACTCCACTTGTATTTCCAATATTTGTGCCTTTATAATAGAGTATATGTCCACTTTTTAAATCAATTGTCTCTTCACCTTTTCTTCTAACTTCACAATGTCCAATAATGTCCCATTTAATATAAGAGAGTTCTTCTTCTAATTCTTGCAATCTTCCTTCACTTGAAAGTGATCTGCAGTTGTAAGTACCTAAATAAAAAGTCATCATCAAATGTCAGCCTGGGTCCACAATCAGGGGATTCTTAGCACCCTCCGTCTTCGGCCACCAACCGCTGCCTTGGTTGGTAACTTTACAGCCTCCTGGGAATAAGGGCCATGCTTTATTTTTGTCTGTCATAATTGTATATTTGTATTGGGAAAATATTTATCATTTACACAAACATTCATTCTGCCTTATCAGGCACTGAGAAGAAACACCATGGTGTTTCTTGATCTTAAACTCAGAGGTAAAAAGCCAATAAACTCACCACGCTGGCTAATGCGTGTTGGAGAGCAGCCCATCCATGTTCGTATACTATATGAATAATCACAGTAATAACAGCTGCAACGACAAGAATGTATGGAGTGGACATTAGGAATTTGCCCTGCTCGGTTCCTTTAAGGCCTCCAAGAGGAATCAAAGGGTCTCCTTTCAGTTAATAGCAAAACTCCTTTCTGCAGCCATATATATATATATATATATTGCACATTTAATGAAGTTCATAACTAGGTAACACATGATGATTTAAACTTGAGGCTATAGATTTAGATGCATATTTAATGACCACTAAGCAAAATACCATATATATGGATTAAATATTATTTACTAATATGTACTATTTGGTGCAACAATATGCTGCCATTATTTATAGTATATATATAAAACTCCATTTTGTATATTAGTTATTATTTCATCGATTACAATATATATATATTATTGTAGTTATTGTATTAAAAAAATTGTTCGTCAAGCATTGGTGGCCTAGCAGTTAGCATAGCTGCCTTCCAAGCAGCTATATATATATATAAAGTGTTTTAAATGTTAATAAACTCATTTTTAAACTAAATAAAACTTTAATCCTGTATGAGTAATTCATCAGTAACAACGTATTATCAGAAAATTCTTCATTTATGAGATAAATAAAAATTCTATCTTTTTTTTTTATTATTATTTTTAATCATTATTGGATTTTCTTTTTTCAAAAAAAAAAAGCATCATATCTTTTCTTTTTTCATTATCACATTAAAGAATTCAACTACTTTTCCAATCTCATCTTTTCTTTTTTCTTTTTAATCTTAGAGTTCTTTTGTAACACTTAATCAACTTCTTTTTTTTTTAATCTTAAAATTTTATTACTTTAATATATCATACAGAAGAAAATTGATAAATTAGATTTCATTCTTTTCACGTGAATCTAACCAAACATCAATAATAATTTTTAGAATTGAATCTTCAAGTAATAACAAATACATTACAATCTGAAAATTTACAACAGCTGCTCTCTGATTTGCTTTTGAAAGAATTGTCTAATTTTTTAAATCTCATATAAATAAAAATTAACCTATAGTTTTCGAAAATATTACTTTATCTACATTCATGCATTCAAACTTTCTCTCACAACTATCTGTTTCTCTATTAGTACTATCATTAAGACATTTGGTGTTTATCTGCTAATTTTTATTTAAGACTGTGTATATATATATAACAGGATGGTTAAGTTGGAAAAGATGGAATGAACCTGGGGTAACGGAAAATAATCATCAACCCAAGTTAAATATTTCATATAATAAAATTTAATATATAAGATAATGATATTTAAAATATAATATTTTAGGTATAAGATTATATTAAAATAAAGTAATGAGCATGAGATATTAAAATAATGTCACTTAAGTATATGAGATGTTACGTAATATCATTAAATCTGTCCATGAGATCAGCCCAGTTAACTCTCTAGAGCAACTATGATTAACTATAAGTTGACCAGCATTATGAATAAGTAAAAGTAAGTGTAAGTAATAACCATTCATCATCATGAATGATTATCAATAAAAAATATATCAACAGTCAATCTGGTGACTGGATTTGAAATGGGTGTATTGTTTACCAGGCCAACGTTTGAGCCTTTGCCAACTTGGACAATTATTTAAGTATTAATTTAGATGCACCAAACTAAGTGCCAATCCATAAGATATACAATCATAAGAGCAATAATGGTGGGATATTAAAACATGCTGATCATCATCAATGCTCTGGCCACTTAGTACCATTAATATACTGGCCAACTATAACTAAATAAAATGTAGTGCATTGGCTTTGAAGAATATAATCCTTGCACCAAACCAGGACCATGTCATATTGGAATGCCCCTGGACTAAAATAGACTCTCCTTTCATATAGCAGACTTATGCACAAATCTATCTCGGAGAACATAAGCTCTATTACTGTTACAGTGATCAAGAGATGATGCAAACATATTATAATCTAAAAATATTTAGAATTAAGTCATGGAATAATTTTAATAATTGAATACAAGTTTATTAATAACAAAAAATAAATAAAGTTAAGATCTGTAGAATATGCATATCAATTAAATCTTCTGATTTTGAGTAATATACAATTAAAAAAAACTATCATATTGTAATTTATATGATTAATACAAAATTCAAGTTATTATATTAATTTACAATACTTCTTAATGGGTTTACATAAAACTCAAATATATCCACATAGACATGTGTGTTGTAATTTTAAAATGAACCTATTTAAATTGACATTTAATAATAAAAAATGATTAAAATTAGCATGTGCTTACTTGACACTCATTGATATATATACATACACAGACATGTGACATAATAATATCTAAACATGTTTAACTTGCAATAAAATAAAAATCTTAAGTTATTACTTTTAAATGATATAAATATCTTATACTACATTTACATCAAATACATATATTCTATGCAGTATAATTTATTATTTAATATTGTCATAAATCTATAAATGAAATTCATTTTATAATCATCATCATCATCATTAACCATTATCAATCCATTGCAGGATGAAGGTCTCTCCAAGTTCAATCCATTTCCAATCTTTAGCTTCTCTTCTCCACATCACCCTGCACACTTTCTTATTTCATCCATCCATCTCATATGTGGTCTCTTTCTGGATCTTTTACAATCTCTAGGAATTCAGTTTAATATTTCAATTGTCCATCTACTATCATCTCTTCTTGCAATATGTTCAACCCAACTCCACTTCAATCTTTTAATTTTTTCAATGAGGTCAGTAACACCTGTTTATTCTCTTATCCATACATTGCATTTTCAGTCTCTTCTTGTTACTCCCAACATGCATTTCTCCATACTTCTCTGAGTGGTCTGAAGTCTCTGTATTGCTCTTCTATTAAGTGTTCAAGTCTCAGATCCATAAGTAAAAACTGGTAAAACACATTTGTTAAAAACCTTTCTTTTCAAACACATAGGCATATTTCCTTTTAGTATCAAGGTATTTCTACCAAAAGCACTCCAATCAAGTTTAATTCTATGAGTAATTTCCTCCATTATGTTTCCATCTGTATTAATAATCTGACCAGGGTATTTGTAACTGTTAACTTCTTCTAATTCACCATGATCAATCTTTATTTTCACATTTTGAGCAAATCGATTAAACATTACTTTAGTCTTTTTAACATTTATCTATAGTCCTACTTTCCTACTTTCATCTGATAACTCCTGCAACATTTCCTGCAACTCTGAAGCATTATTTGCAAAAACAACTATACCATCTTCAAAATCTAAATGACTTAAATAATCTCATTTACTTTCACTCCTTTAGTTTCCCATTTTAATCCACAAAATACTACTTGCAGCACTGCTGGAAAAAGTTTTGGAGATATGGAGTCACCTTGTCTTACACCTTTCTCAATGTTGACTTTCCCAGTCTCATTATGTAATATAATTGCTGCTGTTGCATTTTTATAAATATTCTTTAAAATATGACAATATCCTGGATCTATACCTTGATGATCCAATGCTTTAATCACTGAATAAATGTTTTATAGAATCAAATGCCTTTTCATAATCTACAAAACCCAAAACATAATGGTAATTCCTATTCATTTGTCCTTTCTATAATTTCTCTCAGTACCTGGATATGATCTACTGTAATAAAACCACTTTTAAATCCATATTGTTCTCTTGGCTGGTGGAAATCCAATGTTCTCTATAGATGAGTTGTAATTATCTTGGTAAAAACTTTGTATAAAATTGATAAAAGGCTGATAGGTCTGTAATTTCTAATATCTTCTTTATCACCTTTTTAAAATATTAATATTATTACTTCATTCTTCCAATCATCTGGTACATCTTTATCATTTAGACATTTGGTATATAACTTTGCTAAAAAAATTTCTATAATACATATTTAATAATAGCAAAAATTCATTTTCATTTTTATAGAACAAGATTTAATATATGTGTGTGTATGTTTAGCCATTTATGCACACACTACCATTTACAATATATAATATTTTTGATTTGACAAAACAATAAAGTTATTAAAAATATCTTTCATCATTAATTCATTGTTGAATATATATAAATATCACACATACATGTATATATAAAATAATAATTTGCCCTAATTATTAAACATTTTCATAAAAAAAAAAATTTTTTTTAAAAAAGTCAATCTTGACAGGATTACTTTTGATTGATTAATTATAATATCTTTAAATTCAAAACACAGATTTTAAATGTTTCTTTTCTCTTCTTCCATAAATGATTATTTTAAAATAATATCACAGGTTAAATAATTATAATATCTTTCTTTAGAATATAGAATAATCTATTAATCATTTACTTTTTCATTTTTAATCCAAGAAAAATTAGTACTTGCACTTTAAGATATATTTTTAAATGTCATTTTAAGGAACTACTAAAATAACTCAGCATTTATGCTTTATGTATATACATTTATCTGTGCTTCTCTGTACATAGCTGAAATAGCATTCGTATAACTAATTCTTTATCAAGCTAAGGAATTCTCTTGGTGAGCTTGCTGGTCTTGATGAGATTGGTTTATAGCCATATCAAGAAGGTATAATCAGGTAAATTTTAGCATTCCCTTGGTTCCACTTCCAGGTCAGCAAGCTGGGATTGTCCATATTTGTGCAGGCTAATGAATGCAGAAAGCTGGTCAGGCTTCATGAATCAAAACTCCAGCATAGTGAACCAGTAGCATGTGCCTCCTGTCTTCACTTTAATTACATCTCTGATCCATGACAGCTATCTGTATAGCTCTGGAAACCAACTAACCAATTCTGCCAATTGCTTCTCAAAAATATTATTAGTCAACTCTTTAATATTTTTATAAACTCTTTTTATATGGTCATCTGAGGTGACAAAAATACTAAATTAAAAACTTTTTATCTTTTTGTCTTGATTAAAAACAATGTTAATCCTTTTGAAAGCAACTTTGAAATTTTTATTAAAGTATGATCTACAAAAATTTTTTAAAAAATAGATAAAAAATGTATACAAGCATTAATTAAAAGATTTCAAAATAAATAGAAATTGTTTACAATTATAAGTTCTATTTTAACATAAAACATGCTTGTTTTTAATTTCAAAATCAGAATAGAATATTAATATATATTAGACTTCTTTTTATTTAATCTTTCACTATGATTATTTTATTCCAGGAAATGTACAAAAATATCTACAAAATTTTTGTCTGTGTTTATTTCTACTTTTCCTTTCAACTTTATATGTATATATATAATATAAATAAAATGTCCATTAATTAAAATAAAATTGTAATTATAATAAAAATAATAAATTTAATGGTAACAAACTATTATAAACAATCATTAAATCTGCAAAAGTACTTTTGGTTAATTTCTTAAACTGGCCTCAACTGCTATTAAATTAAAAAAAAAAACCAAGAACAAAGCAGAAGCAAATGTCATCAATTCAAATCCCGTGAATCTTGTATTTTAATGTAAACCACTTATCTATTTATTAAATGCATTTTATTCCTATTTATAAAAATTGCCTCCTTAATTTTTCTTTTTTTTTTATATGTCATAGCATCGGCTGGGAGGCGAAACCACAACAACCATCTACAACAAACTGCTTGCTTGCAAGGTTGCTGTACTGACCTCTTGGCTAACAACACTTGACAGTTTTTATTTTATTATGGTTTCTGTCTTCATGAAGAATTTTCACATTTTTAAAATCAAATTTATATTTACATGTTTTTTCATGATCAAAGAAAACTGAAGGAAACATTAAATCACCATTATTTATACTTTTTACATGCTTATATATATATGTGTGTGTGTGCACAGTATGTTATTATGTGCTATGTAACAGAAGCATTTCAATAATAAAATAAAATAGAAATTCATATTATTAAGTTCTTAAACCTCAACTTCTGAAATAACAGAGCATTCCTATTAACAGGACATTTAGATTCCCTTCATATTGGCTAATGTATAGATGAATATATAAGCAAACATATTAAACCAGATACTTTATCCACTTAAAAAGTTTTATTACAAAATTAAAAAATTAACTTTTACTTATAAAGTTTTAAAAGAAAATATTTGAAAGTTTTATGTTATAGCATACATACATAGTTATATTTTAAAATTCTCTAATTTTACTTTTTAGTTTAAAAATAAGTTTCTTTTGACCCTTATTTTTTATTTTATATTTTGTAAGAATATTATAATTTAAAAGTTTTAATCCTTTTTGAAACTAATTGTAATTTATTTTAATTTATTTTTAAAAGCTGAGACTTATTTTTGCAATTAGTTTTTTAAAAATTAATTTTGAATGATAAAAACTGTGGTTAGATTTTTAATTAAGATTAAGCCTGAGATTGAGATTTTCCCTGGGCAAAAATCTCTAATGAAAGATAATGCAGGAGATAAGAGTGCATATAAATAACGCTGGGATTTTAGACTAATTATTATTCGTCTATTCATTTTTATTCTGCTTGTTGAATATTATTTTTTGCTGTGCTGCTTTATATTTTAAAGATTGCTGTCTGCTGATAGGAAATTCTGATATCATACTACAGACCACTATTTGCTAAATTGTGTTACTCTCTGCAGAATGCCAAAACTACATAGCATGATGAATCTTTTCTACAACATGCAGTGCTAAATCAATCTAAAGATGTACCCTGGATACCAAATTGTTTCTTCAAAAATTATGCTGTAAAAGCTTAACCAAGAACTTGTTCAGAACTTCCCTCTACACTTTCTACTAAAGAGTTATAAATCCAAGGTCTTCATGATGGACTCAAGTCGGAAAGAACTTTGTATACTCCACTAGAGGAAATCTGATGGACTTTATATTAGGCCTCAAGGTAAAAGATTTTTATATTCTAACCAGAGTTTAAATCTTTGTCAAAGTCTCAGCTTAATCTTAAATAATCCTGTATTTATTATAAAGTTTTGAAAATATCTTTAGTGCTGTTAATTGTCTTATATATTTCCTTACTAGTGTATATAGTGGACTCTTAGTTTTAAGACTTCATATTATTATTTTTATCATGCATTTATCTGAGAATGTATTGCGAGTTTCTATTTTATATGTTTATCCTTTTTTCTTTTATATTACTAACCATTGATAAATGCTTTATCAGACTTTCGTAATTTGTTTTTATCTCACCTGTCACCTTTTCATTGTAATTAATTTAGCTAAGCTTTCTTTGCATTTTCTGCAGACTGCAAATCTTTGGGCTGGCAATTTATCAAGTATAGTGTTCTGTTTTTTGTAAATCAAATATTTTATTTTCTTCTCTTTAAGATTATATAAAATCGTAATCTTTTCTTGTTATATTTTCCTTTCTTGTATTGGGGTCAACCTTTTAAATATCTTGAACATGGTTAACCATGAACTGTTCTGAAAACATATGATATTCTTGGTCCTGATGCTTTATTCCAGGCTGAGGAAATCTTGCCTGCACTGTTTCATTGTTCTCCCTACAAGATCCCTTTTACTTTTGCAATCTCTGAATGGGAAAACTGGAATTAGTTTTTATAAACTGTTAGCAGGAAGATATTATAAATCCCCTTTTTAAATTATAGGTGAGAAAACAAACTTATCTGCCAGAGTATTTAATGTTTTTAAAACTCTCATACACTCTCTGATAAATACACTAGAGAAATCTAGGTCAAACTTTTATATTTTGTTGGCCTAGGATTTATTTTATTTTTAAATTTAATAAATTTTAAAATTATTTAGAATTATTTTTACTGACATTTGTCTTTCTATTTTTTTCTCAATTATCTGAACAATTATAAAGATATGTTTCTCCCTCTGGGTCTGGCTGGTGGCATTCATCATCATCATCAACTTTTGATCATTGTAAATTAAATTTTCTAGGTCATTAGTGACATAGTGACACCCTTGGTGATCAAAAAAAGCGAAGAAGTGACTGGTACAATATATATATATATATATATA